>JAVLUX010000021.1:1647500-1660000 GCA_032164185.1 Moxostoma hubbsi
TAGCGTTAGCACATAATTCTATTAAACACAGAATTTGAGATGTGCTGGAAATGCCACAAGATCACAGAAATGTCCTGTGATGTTGGTCGGTGTCAGCACACTAATATTATAAACGAGTGAGAGTGTGAACAAGACTTCACTTTCTAGCGGTGCACAGCTCTAAAAGTGTCTGAAGTCGAACGCCCTTATATGGGCATGTTTCCTTGAGACATGTAGACAGTGCTGAGAAATGCTGACTTCTGCATAAAAGATCCCAAATGTTTATTTGTCCCGATGACACTTTGCATGTGTGTTGCAAGATCGCAATAAAAGCAGCATGACCTTTAGTTTCACAATACTTGCACGGAGGACGTGTTTAAAGCCACAGAAAGACAATAAAAAGCACAGCCATATCTGCTAATGCTAATGAGATTTTACATAAACATGCGTCTGTCCTCCAGCTTGTGTCTCAGGTCAGATAAACACACTGCTTTGTTAAAGGTTAAACAGTGCATGCAAAAGTGAAAATTCTGTCATCATTGACTCACCCTCATGCTGTTCCAAACATGCATGCTGTTATTGGTTTTTCTAATCAGAGCGGAACAACTTTTAGCCGTAGTTTGTGTCTGTTCATACGAGGCTTAACGGGACTCATTTTGTGGTACGATGTTTATTTTATATTTAAATAGTTTTACCCGTTTCGCAGTTTGACAGATTATGAACTTTCTAGTCACTTTTTATTTTGCGTGAAATGAAGCGGACTTTGCCGTGCAGCGTTACACCACAACAAAAGATATCTGAGGAAGAGCACCGTCTGTGTTTCAGACTTCAGTCACAGATTATTTTAATCAGCATCGAGTCTGGCGAGTTCATGGTTAGCTGTGGAGGGATCATTAGCGCTGTTGGTTAATCTGATCACATCTGAAGACGAGAACACGTGTGCGTCTGCTTCAGAGCGCGTCTCGGGAGATGCTGTAATGGGTCCCGTCAGATGCGGCATCTGTGTCCGGGAATAACCCGCAGGACGTGTATCGCCCGAGGCACAGAAGAATCCCTCGGCTTCAATCAGTGAATCGAAGATCTAGTTGATGCTCGTTCAGGCCCAATAACTTGATCAACATCAAGATACTAAGGGAAAGTGTACACTGTAGGTCCTTCAAGTTTTTTTGTGACTCTACCCTCCCTAGCAACCGGCCCAATTTGGTTGCTAAGGAGACTCACAGCATGTGGAGACTCATGCTACTCTCCACGATCCACACACAACTCACCACACGTCCCATTGAGAGAACCACTAATCACCACCACGAGGAGGTTACCCCATGTGACTCTACCCTCCCTAGCAACCGGGCCAATTTGGTTGCTAAGGAGACTCACAGCATGTGGAGACTCATGCTACTCTCCACGATCCACACACAACTCACCACACGTCCCATTGAGAGAACCACTAATCACCACCACGAGGAGGTTACCCCATGTGACTCTACCCTCCCTAGCAACTGGGCCAATTTGGTTGCTAAGGAGACTCACAGCATGTGGAGACTCATGCTACTCTCCACGATCCACACACAACTCACCACACGCCCCATTGAGAGAACCACTAATCACCACCACGAGGAGGTTACCCCATGTGACTCTACCCTCCCTAGCAACCGGGACAATTTTGTTACCCCATGTGACTCTACCCTCCCTAGCAACCGTGCCAATTTGGTTGCTAAGGAGACCTGGCTGGAGTCACTCAGCACGTCCTGGATTCAAACTCGTGCCTCCAGGTGTGATAGTCAGCGTCAATACTCGCTGAGATACCCAGACACCCCCATTACTTGTAGTCCTTAAATATAAGGTCTTTAATGGACAGTTCCCTCAAAAGTGAAAATAATTATTCCTTTTAAAAATGAGAGAAAATCATAATTTACTCACCCTCATGTTGTTCCAAACCTAATATATACTCTATATTATATACAGTATTTCTATATCCTACATCTATGTCTCGTCTCATTTGTATCCTCATGTCATTTTCGTGTGAATTGTGTGTATTGGCTCCGTATTGTAGATGGTCCTCTGGAGCTCCCCGTCCTGCAGCTTATCCCGACTCAGAGACAGCTGGTGTTCCGCGGTGACCGTCTGCCCCTTCAGTGCACAACCTCTTACCTCGACCCATCTATTAAACTGACCTGGATTCACGAGCAGCGTCCCGTGCACACGCTGGAGGAGAGAGGAGTGTATGTCGAAGACAGCATCATTCATGACTGTTGCCTCATCACCAGGTGATTCAGAGCATGAGTGTGAGAGAGAATAGACTTTGGTAGGACTGTGCACCTGACTCGCTTTATTTTTGTCTTTATTTTTTTAGGATTCATTTAGGCATTCAGTTGTTTATTAACTGTGTTTGCTGTTGTTTTTCAGTTTGATGTGCAATATGCATCAGACTCTCAGTGAACAGACTGTTTGTGCTTTGTGGATGTGTCACCTGTAACTGAAAGGGTTAATAGTAATAAATAGCTGTTAGTACTTTGCAAGCACATTATACAGAAGCTTGATGATCGACCATTAAACAAAAACATATTTGTCTTCTACAAAACTAAAGATTTGTTACTTGGGGACCTCAATGTCTGTGGCTGTTACAGCTCTGCTACTTTGGGAAAATATGAAAGACAGACAGACAAAGAAAGACAGACAGACAGACAGATGGATATAGACAGACAGACAGACAGACAGACAGACAGGATGGATGGATGGATGGACAGATGGGCAAATAAAGATAGACAGACAGACAGACAGACAGATGGATATAGACAGACAGACAGGATGGATGGATGGATGGATGGATGGACAGATGGGCAAATAAAGACAGACAGATAGATAGACAGACAGACGGACTGGATGGATGGATGGACAGACGGGCAAATAAAGATAGATAGATAGATAGACAGACAGACGGACTGGATGGATGGATGGACAGATGGGCAAATAAAGATAGATAGATAGACAGACAGACAGACAGACAGGCAGAGACAGACAGATAGATAGACAGACAGGCAGAGACAGACAGACAGATAGATAGATAGATAGATAGATAGATAGATAGATAGATAGATAGATAGACAGACAGACAGACAGACAGACAGACAGAATGGATGGATGGATGGATGGATGGACATACAGACAGATGGATAAAGATAGATAGATAGACAGACAGACAGACAGATGGATGCATATAGACAGACAGATAGACAGACAGACAGACAGAAAGACAGAATGGATGGATGGACATACAGACGGATGATAAAGATAGATAGATAGACAGACAGACAGAAAGACAGAATGGATGGATGGACATACAGACGGATGGATAAAGATAGATAGATAGACAGACAGACAGACAGACAGACAGATGGATGCATATAGACAGACAGATAGACAGACAGACAGACATATGGATGGATATAGACAGACAGAGAGACAGACAGGGTGGATGGACGGACGGACGACAGATAAAGACAGACAGACAGACAGATGGATGGATGGACAGACGGGCAAATAAAGATAGATAGATAGACAGACAGACAGACAGACAGGCAGAGACAGACAGATAGATAGACAGACAGGCAGAGACAGACAGACAGATAGATAGATAGATAGATAGATAGATAGATAGATAGATAGATAGATAGATAGACAGACAGACAGACAGACAGACAGACAGACAGACAGACAGAATGGATGGATGGATGGATGGATGGACATACAGACAGATGGATAAAGATAGATAGATAGACAGACAGACAGACAGATGGATGCATATAGACAGACAGATAGACAGACAGACAGACAGAAAGACAGAATGGATGGATGGACATACAGACGGATGATAAAGATAGATAGATAGACAGACAGACAGAAAGACAGAATGGATGGATGGACATACAGACGGATGGATAAAGATAGATAGATAGACAGACAGACAGACAGACAGACAGATGGATGCATATAGACAGACAGATAGACAGACAGACAGACAGAAAGACAGAATGGATGGATGGATGGACATACAGACAGATGGATAAAGATAGATAGATAGACAGACAGACAGACAGACAGACGGATGCATATAGACAGACAGACAGATAGACAGACAGAAAGACAGAATGGATGGATGGACATACAGACGGATGGATAAAGATAGATTGAGTGGATGGATGGACATACGGGCAAATAAAGATAGATAGACAGACGGATGGATATAGACAGACAGGATGGATGGATAGATGGATGGTTGGATGGACGGACAGATGGATAAAGATAGACAGACAGACAGACAGACAGATGGACGGATGGAGTGGATGGATGGACAGAAGGGCAAATAAAGATAAAAACACACACATATATATATATATATATATATATATATATATATATATATAACGTATATAAACACCCATGCACATATGTATACATACTTACACCCATGCACATACGTAGTGCAAATCTAATACAAATCTGTTATATACAGAAGTAAGGGAATGTATGGCAGAAGAGGTAGATGTGTTGGATAAATATTAAAAAGACTGAACTGTGTATTGCACATTAATTATTGCTCAATGGGGCAATTTTAACTGTTTATGAGATGGATAGCCTGAAGGAAAATACTGTTCCTGTGCCTGATGTTCTGGTGCTCAGAGCTCTGAAGCATCGGCCAGAAGGCAACAGTTGAAAAAGTTAGTGGGCAGGGTGAGTGGGGTCCAGAGTGATTTTACCAGCCTTTTTTTGTACGATTATTTATAATGGCATTTTGGTACAAATCTGCTTTTGTCTCGCTTTTCAATTTAGCTTTAAACAGAAATAGCGGTGTTTACAATATTACCTCACCAATGCATCATGTTCACAGAAGTCTGAAGTGTATCCACTTTGCCACGATTCTGCGAGTGCTCCCAGATTATACGGGCACATAAGGCCCTAAAACTGATCCCTGTGGCACTCCATACTTAACTTTAATTTGATCTGAGTAAATCTATAAATGAGTTTCTCATTTACACAAAGTGGCAGCAGTCAGTGAGATAGGTAAACCATACTAAGGCTGTCCACAAATGCCAACATAATTCTCCAGCCTATTCAAGAGAATGTCATGATCTATCGTGTCGAATGCAGCACTAAGATCTAAAAGCACTAGAAGAGAAATGCAGCCGCGATCAGATGATAAGAGCAAGTCATTTGTAACTCGGATAAGTGCAGTCTCTTTACTGTGATGGTGCCTAAATCCTGACTGAAATTCTTCATATATTCTATTTCTCTGTAAAAATGAATATAGTTGAGAGGACACTGCCTTTTCTTGTATTTTCGACATAAATGGGAGATTGGTAATTGGTCTATAATTAGCCAGTTCTCCTAGAACAAGCTGTGGTTTCTTGTTAAGGGGTTTGATAAATGCCAGTTTTACATTTCTTGGGACATGCCCTTAGGATAATGAGGAGTTAATAATATTATGAAGGGGTTGTGAAATTACAGGAACACCTCTTTTAGGAGTTTATTCGGTATTGGGTCTAACATACATGTTGTTGATTTTTATGTTTTGATAATTTTTGTCCTTCCTGACCTATAACTATGAAGAACTGAAGTTACTGTTAGGCAGATGGATGCATAATTCCAATTTTGTTTTGGAGGGTTTTGATTTTATATTAAGAAATTCATAAAGTCATTACTACATTGCTGCGATGGAATGTCTGGTACAATCGAAGATTTATTACTAACCAATTTAGCCACAGTACTAAATAAACATCTAGGATTGTTGTGGTTGTTTTCTACGAGTTTGCTCAGATATGCAGACTTGGTAGTTAGAGACACTATCCTTCCATTCACTGCTAAATACCTCTAATTTTGTATTCTTCCACTTAGGCTCCATTTTCCGAGCTGCTCTCTTGAGAGCATAAGTGTGATCATTGTACCATGTTGTGGGAATTTCCTCTTTAACTTTCTTTAATCGAAGGGGGGCGAGACTAGTTTGAGTTAGCTCTGTTTGACTGCTTCACTTATAATCTTCCAGACTTGTCTCAAATACTCAAATCCATATTTTCTGTGACAACATCAAGTTCTTGATAGTTGGTAGTTCGGGGAACAGACACATTCTCTATATGATATATAGGTGATACAGTCTCTACGTGCTGTAGTTTATGTGACCTGTGTGACGTCTCAAGGCAGCTAGCAGACGTTTGGATTAACCAGTTTGTCTGCTTCCTGACTTTTGCCCCAGTTAGTCAAATACTATCATTATTAAGACTATGAGCCATATTATTAGAGAGGAAAGTGGCACCTTCCCTGGAGGGATGGAGTCCGTACTTATTTAGCAGGTCAGGTCTTCCCCAAAAACTCTTACAGTTGTCTATAAATCCTATGCTATTCTCCGGACACCACTCAGACATCCAGCCATTCAGTGACACTAATCAACTATAAACCTCGTCCCCACGATGAGCGGTGAGGGGGCCAGAGCATATTACAGTGTCTGACATCATTGGTGCAAGTTCATTCACCTCTTTAACTTTATATTTATTGATCTCCAACTGGAGAAGCTGGACATCGTTATTGCCGATATGAATAACAATCTTAGAAAATCTACGTTTAGCATTAGCCAGCACTTGTAAATTTGATCTGAGATTACATCTCCACCCTGGCCTGGGAACGCCTCGGGGTCCCCCAGTCAGAGCTGGCTAATGTGGCTCGGGATAGGGAAGTTTGGGGCCCCCTGCTGGAGCTGCTGCCCCCGCGACCCGACTTCAGATAAGCGGTTGAAGATGGATGGACATGTAAATGTGACATGTGGTGCAAGTAGCGATAACAATGCACTTTAAAATGGGAGAGATTAAAGGTTAAATGCTGAAAATGGTGGTGGTGGTGGTGGTGTAGTGGTCTAAAGCACATAACTGGTAATCTGGTAATCAGAAGGTTGCTGGTTTGATCCCCACAGCCACCACCATTGTGTCCTTGAGCAAGACACTTAACTCCAGGTTGCTCCGGGGGGATTGTCCCTGTAATAAGTGCACTGTAAGTCACTTTGGTGGTGGTGTAGTGGGTTAGAGCACATAACTGGTAATCAGAAGGTTGCTGGTTTGATCCCCACAGCCACCACCATTGTGTCCTTGAGTAAGGAACTTAACTCCAGGTTGCTCCGGGTGGATTGTCCCTGTAATAAAGGCTCTGTAAGTCGCTTTGGATAAAAGCGTCTGCCAAATGCATAAATATAAATAGAAAATAGAAAGATAAGCAATGCTAAGCAGGCTAGTAGGCTACAAACATGAGCACTAGCAGCAACAGGAAACAGGAAACCATAAAGATCTGCTGTGGTATTACCATAACATTAAATAATGACATGATTGTTCTGTACATTTCTTTAATGCATGGGAATTCCATGGTATGATTTGTTATTTATTTGGAATATAAAACTCTGAGGACTGATGTGTTGTACTTGATTGAATAGCCATTTAATAACTCTTTATGTATAGTGTGTGTAGATAAACATGCCGTATGATTATTGGGGTCATAATGCCTTACAGGTTGACTCTAAAGCACTCCACAGACAACTGTTCCTCTTCCTCTATTTCCTGTCTAGGACCACAAACGAACACACACACACACACACACACACACACACACACACACACACATGGTTAAGAGGCGCGTGAGTCTGTTTGGGTGAAAGCAAACCATGTGACAGTTCATTATTTTAACTAGCATTTACCACCCAGTGCCATCTGAGCATACTGATGAAGTGCCGACAGAAATATGTTTCCCAGTGTCAACAAGCCTCGTTCACAGTTTGTTGAAGAGGATGGAAGGCTGTTACACAGTCCATGCTCACACATGCATTGTTCTCGAGCTCTAATTTCCCTTCGTCAGTGCACTTTACAGTGTGTGATTATTAGTATGCAGTGGAGACACAGACTCATTCAGCCATCAAATGAATCATCTGCTGTGTAGTCCGGACTCGTTCTGTTCTGAATCAATTCCCTCTCGGATTTAACTCATAATCTCAGGACTAGAGCGGAGCTGAGCAGGCTGTTTTAGAAGTGTCATTAGAGTATTTTTTCTGTAGCAAGTGGTGACATTCAATATGCATTTTGTTCCCCGACCAAGACGATCGAGATACAGTTCATAGTTTCAGCTGCTGTCGTAAAAAGTACGATTTAATGGCTTTAAACAAACGTTGCAATTCTGCCATGTTGGGTCTTGGTCATCGTCCTGTTCTGCTTCAACATTTCTCCCTTCTGTTTTTCCATCCCTCTCTCCAGGAGTCATTCCTGCTGTCATTTTATGGATTTCGTGACATTCTCGGTCTGATTAGAGGCCTTAATTAATCGTTGCTCTCCCCCTTGTATATACAAACTGAGCAAACTGTTGCATAACTGTTTTTGCAACAAAATAGGCAAAATAGCTTAAAAAAAAAGCTTATGTTAGCATACATCACCGTTTTGCTAATTGGCTTTTTGTTTAATTAGTCCAGCCCATTTGAGAGCTCGACCAATCATAGACAAGCCAGGCTTCAAAGGCGGGACAAAAAAAATACATTGATTTAAAGCCCACTGTACAATATGCTATCAGGTGCAGATTCAATGCAAATAGAGACTCATGATGTTGGTAACAATTAACTTTCATTAATAAATAATTAACAAACATTTATTAATCCTCCAGTGTGCTGTCTGTCTTATAGGATACAGGTATAGGAGAGATATAGGATGCTCCCTTGCTCCCTATTTAGTGCATGACTTAACCTCCAGTGTGCTGTCTGTCTGCACTGGTCTCAGAACAGTTATAGGAGAGCTATAGGATGCTCCCTTGCTCCCTATTTAGTGAATGACTTAACCTCCAGTGTGCTGTCTGTCTGTACTGGTCTCAGAACAGTTATAGGAGAGCTATAGGATGCTCCCTTCCTCCCTATTTAGTGCATGACTTAACCTCCAGTGTGCTGTCTGTCTGCACTGGTCTCAGAACAGTTATAGGAGAGCTATAGGATGCTCCCTTGCTCCCTATTTAGTGAATGACTTAACCTCCAGTGTGTTGTCTGTCTGCACTGGTCTCAGAACAGTTATAGGAGAGCTATAGGATGCTCCCTTGCTTCCTATTTAGTGCATGACTTAACCTCCAGTGTGCTGTCTGTCTGCACTGGTCTCAGAACAGTTATAGGAGAGCTATAGGATGCTCCCTTGCTCCCTATTTAGTGAATGACTTAACCTCCAGTGTGCGGTCTGTCTGCACTGGTCTCAGAACAGTTATATTTAAGATATAGGATGCTCCCTTGCTCCCTATTTAGTGCATGACTTAACCTCCAGTGTGCTGTCTGTCTGCACTGGTCTCAGAACAGTTATAGGAGAGATATAGGATGCTCCCTTGCTCCCTATTTAGTGCATGACTTAACCTCCAGTGTGCTGTCTGTCTGCACTGGTCTCAGAACAGTTATAGGAGAGATATAGGATGCTCCCTTGCTCCCTATTTAGTGCATGACTTAACCTCCAGTGTGCTGTCTGTCTGCACTGGTCTCAGAACAGTTATAGGAGAGCTATAGGATGCTCCCTTGCTCCCTATTTAGTGCATGACTTAACCTCCAGTGTGCTGTCTGTCTGCACTGGTCTCAGAACAGTTATAGGAGAGATATGGGATGCTCCCTTGCTCCCTATTTAGTGCATGACTTAACCTCCAGTGTGCTGTCTGTCTGCACTGGTCTCAGAACAGTTATAGGAGAGCTATAGGATGCTCCCTTGCTCCCTATTTAGTGCATGACTTAACCTCCAGTGTGCTGTCTGTCTGCACTGGTCTCAGAACAGTTATAGGAGAGCTATAGGATGCTCCCTTGCTCCCTATTTAGTGCATGACTTAACCTCCAGTGTGCTGTCTGTCTGCACTGGTCTCAGAACAGTTATAGGAGAGCTATAGGATGCTCCCTTGCTCCCTATTTAGTGCATGACTTAACCTCCAGTGTGCTGTCTGTCTGTACTGGTCTCAGAACAGTTATAGGAGAGCTATAGGATGCTCCCTTCCTCCCTATTTAGTGCATGACTTAACCTCCAGTGTGCTGTCTGTCTGCACTGGTCTCAGAACAGTTATATTTAAGATATAGGATGCTCCCTTGCTCCCTATTTAGTGCATGACTTAACCTCCAGTGTGCTGTCTGTCTGCACTGGTCTCAGAACAGTTATATTTAAGATATAGGATGCTCCCTTCCTCCCTATTTAGTGCATTACTTAACCTCCAGTGTGCCGTCTGTCTGCACTGGTCTCAGAACAGTTATAGGAGAGCTATAGGATGCTCCCTTGCTCCCTATTTAGTGAATGACTTAACCTCCAGTGTGCGGTCTGTCTGCACTGGTCTCAGAACAGTTATATTTAAGATATAGGATGCTCCCTTGCTCCCTATTTAGTGCATGACTTAACCTCCAGTGTGCTGTCTGTCTGCACTGGTCTCAGAACAGTTGTAGGAGAGCTATAGGATGCTCCCTTGCTCCCTATTTAGTGAATGACTTAACCTCCAGTGTGCTGTCTGTCTGCACTGGTCTCAGAACAGTTATAGGAGAGCTATAGGATGCTCCCTTGCTTCCTATTTAGTGCATGACTTAACCTCCAGTGTGCTGTCTGTCTGCACTGGTCTCAGAACAGTTATAGGAGAGCTATAGGATGCTCCCTTGCTCCCTATTTAGTGCATGACTTAACCTCCAGTGTGCTGTCTGTCTGCACTGGTCTCAGAACAGTTATAGGAGAGCTATAGGATGCTCCCTTGCTCCCTATTTAGTGCATGACTTAACCTCCAGTGTGCTGTCTGTCTGCACTGGTCTCAGAACAGTTTGAAATGCAGCTTACAGTGATGGTATCATATGGCAATAAAAGGGTACCTTGATATAATTCATGATTGGGCAAGCAAACCATCTAAGACTGGTTTTAGCTGTTTTCTCTTTATTATATTTTCTGTCTCGCTTTCATGCTTTGCTGTCTCCGGGCTGATTGGCCCTCGGGTGATGTGGTAGCCATGGCGACGGGAGTTTAATTCTCTCATTATGTCTCAGATTGTCTGATGAGTGTTTGTGTCTCTGTCTCTCAGGTGAGAGGACAGACAGTCCGTTTGAATGAGAACAAATGGACCATTACCTGGTTCAAGGATGGGAGAGGAGGCGGGAACCGGCTGAGCAATCAAACTTAAACTTTAATGACTCAAAGGAACTTAATCATAATTTAAAACACACAGCGGCCGCATGCCTCTCTCTCTTATCCCTCTCCTGCTGTTTGGCCAACTCAGTGCCAGGCGTGCACCCTCACGGCCTGGCCACGCCCCTCCTCCTCGTCACATGGTCACAATACCAGAAGTTAATAAAAACATGTGACAGATTACAGTTTTATTCATGGCCTGGAACATATAGACATACAATGGGGGTCTGGGGCAGGTCTGTCAGCTCAGGAACGGTTAAATGCCGTGTTTTTAGAGCATATGCATCACGACGAGGCCGAGTGTGGTTCGATCATTGTGTATACATGCTGGATTGCATTATATGACATTTTAAAAAGACCATTTTTGTAGTCCGACTGAAATCATGTAAACATTCTGAGTGTTATCAGTCACCGGGGACTCCGAGCGACCGAAAGAGAATAAGTATTTGCGAGAGTGTTTGTGTCCTTCTTTCATTAATATTTCATGTGTCTGTGGGGAACTTTAAGAGGGTCTCTGTAGAGGGAAGAACTAGTTTCATGCTGTGTTTCGAGATATATCGATGAAGACTTCCGGAGACTTCCAGAGTTACACACTTGCTATCTTCAGATTGAGAAATATCCGCACGAGCGTTAATGCCACTAATGAAGCATTTTGGGGATTTTGAAGTGTGGACAATAGAGCTCTGTTGTGTGCATGTAGGTCAGAATGCGTGTGATTGTGTGTGTGAGTCTCCGCTTGCTCGGATGGCACATACATAGCTGGATTTCGTTGTGCTTGTCCATGCAAAAACTTACCGCCATATTGTAAGATTGTCTGTTGCTATGCAGTTGCTACTTACTTATTGTCAAACCTCAAGTCTGTATGATACTCCAGTCTTTAAGAACATATTCATATATTAAAAATCAGATAGTTGGTACCTAAACCGGTCTCCTAGGCAACCAAATTGGCCCGGTTGCTAGGAAGGGTAGAGTCACGTGGGGTAACCTCCTCATGATCGCTATAATGGGGCACGTGGCGAGTTGTGCGTGGATGCCACGGTGGATGGCGTGAAGCCTCCGCACGCAATATGTCTCCGCGGTAACACGCTCAAGTCACGTGATAAGATGCGCGGACTGACATCTCAGACGCGGAGGTAACTGAGATTCGTTTGCACCTCGGTGAAGTCAGATCAAAAGCGTGAGGTTGGCAGTCTCCTAGGCAACCAAATTGGCCCGGTTGCTAGGGAGGGTAGAGTCACATGGGGTTACCAAATTGGCCTGGTTGCTAGGGAGAGTAGAGTCACATGGGGTTACCAAATTGGCCTGGTTGCTAGGGAGGGTAGAGTCACATGGGGTAACCTCCTC
>JAVLUX010000021.1:1667500-1682500 GCA_032164185.1 Moxostoma hubbsi
CTTGTGGTGGCATAGTGACTCAATCCAGGTGGCGGAGGGCGAACCTCGGTTGCCTCCACGTCTGCGACCGTCAATCCGTGCATCTTATCACGTGACTTGTTGAGCGTGTTACCATGGAGACGTAGCGCGTGTGGAGGCTTCACACTATTATCCACGGCATCCACGCACAACTCACCACACGCCCCACCGAGAGCGAGAACCACATTATAGCGACCACGTGGAGGTTACCCCATGTGACTCTACCCTCCCTAGCAACCGGGCCAATTTGGTTGCTAAGGAGACCTGGCTGGAGTCACTCAGCACACTCTGGATTCAAACTTGTGACTCCAGAGTGGTAGTCAGTGGCAATACTCGCTGAGATACCCAGCCCCCCCCTGGTTGGTTTGATTATTTATGAAATCCATATGGAAAAAAAAAATGGTGGAAAAATACTTGGACCCAAGATGGCTGAAGAAATGGTTTGGGGGGAGAGGGGCACTGTTGCACTCTGTTAACATTCGTTTTGGATGATCCGATCACCTAAAGCTATAACTCTTCTTAGCAGAATCTTTGCTAATCGACTGATAATGATGTAGCAACCCAAGCTGTAAGACTTCAGGGTGGACTCTTTTGACTTGGGCAAATAAGCAACAACCCAGCAATGCCCTAGTTACCACCCATAACACCCTAGCAACCAGAAAGCAGCTTGTTAACAAGCAATCAGAACCCCTTAAAACTAGTGGACACTAAACGACTCAAGTTCGTCTCCTTTGATGTTTTGTGTCAGCGACAAGAAGTCTTGCACACTCCTGCGACATGCTGAGACTAGTCCGGGACGCTACGACATTTTTCAAAACAGCTTGAAATCGCCAGTTACATGCGTATTGGGACGACGTTTACTTTACTCTCCTCGAAATCCAAACACGAATAAAAAGGTAAAATGGTGAAGTGTCTCGCTTGTACACTTGTGATCGGATCACCCAAAATGCATCGTAATACCACTGTACACATGGCCTCAGTCGAGGATGAACTTGTCGCAGAGCACTGGCGGCAAGTCTTGCAGTGTACGTTTGGCTTTACACTTCAGCACAGGCAAAGACATCTCCTGTAATCGTCACAATTTTGATCTCGATCTCTCTCGCTCAGACACCAGTGAACGTCTCTAATGCTCTGGATTTGGCGCAGCAGCTATCTTTATTCACCAGCAGGGCGGCGCTCTTTGGAGACATGATGGATGTCATATTTGTCACACACCTTGTAGAAAGAATCACTCGCCTGGTGGATCATATCAGTGAGGTAATAATCAGATAACGCACCTTCTCCATCTTAAAATCCCTGTAACACAGCCTTGCATGTTTTATTGCATTTATTAACAATTACAGGACCATCTTTTAACCATTTAGCATGTGGTTTCACTAGCATGCACGTCTAGAGCGTCTCTTCTTTCAGATATCTTTCTTTGAGGCAGCGGTCTGCTGTTATGCAATTTAGATACAATTTGAGTCTCAGAACACTGTTTTCAGCTATTTTCAGCTTTAAGTGTTACATACTCATGTTCAGTGAACACGCTTGGCATTTTAATTGCACTGGCTGACACTAGAAGAGCTGTTGGAGGGTTTAGCTGTGTGCATCAAGAGAAGGCATGCTTGCTTTGTGTTATTTTGTGTTAATTACATAACTGAGGATGTGTAGTCTCTGCTATATGTGACCTGTAGGTTAGAAATGTTCTCTATGCAAAAAATGCAAACATTAGTCAATTAATTTGGCAGACACTTTTGATTCAAATCAACTCACAGTGTGTTCAAGCTATGCATTTTCTCAGTATGTGTGTTCCCTGGGAATTTAATCCATGACCTTGGTGTTGCAAGCAATATGCTCTACCAGTTGGGTCAGGGGCTGTTAATGCCAAACGCGTCCCTGCGATAATAAAAAGCTAGAGGCATTGCGGCAACTGGAAAGAATGCAGGTGTTTTGAGAGACATTTTTCAAAGATACATGTCTTTTATCTTGATAAATAGGCTTAATAATGCAGCGCTCATGGCACGAGACGCTGAAGAAATGGCAAGCTGTTGCTTTCTAGTTATGCATTGGATTTATATATATATATATATATATATATAAATAAATATATATATATACATACCAGGGGCGAACTGCTGAACATTCAGCAGCACATACCTGACTATTCCTTCCTGGTTTTTGACTATTCGGACATTTTCCTGGACATTTTAGTCAGAGGCACAGCTGTGATGTTCAAGCGCACTATGAGACACAAGTGTGGAAAATGAGCTGGTGTGCTCGTCAAGCTCAGACAGCACGGATTTCGGACAGCACTGCCGAGAATTCATCTACCGAATCTCCAAACTACATCTCCTCATCCATACAAACAAGGACTTTTCAAACTCCGCTGGAGTTAACTGGGAAAATGAGAGGTGGTGGAACATGCTTTTACGATGAAGAAAGTTGGTGTACAGATGTAACAACGTTAAAGAAGCTATGCTGTCCTGATTTGGAAGAGCTCTTTATGAACTGTAAGCCTTTTTACACGCCATGGGAGTTATCCTCATTTATTCAGGTGAGTGTTTATATTCCTCCCCAAGCATGTGTGAGTGCAGCGCTGCAACAGCTGGCTGATCTGATCATAGCCACGGAACAACAAACCCCAGACTCATTGTTATTCTCAGAGATTTAAACAGAGCTAACCTGACCCTTGAATTGCCAAAATACAGATGGCACGATGACCGAAATATACTGGATCACTGCTACACAACATTAAAGGATGCATATCGCTCTGTCCCTAGAGCAGCTTTGGGACTCTCTGATCACTGTCTGGTTCATCTTCTTCCAACCTACAGGCAGAAACTAAAATCAGCTAAACCTGTAGTAAAGACTGTAAAGATATGGACCAATGAAGTCGAGCTGGAACTAGAAGCCTGCTTTGACTGCACTGATTGGAGTGTTTTTGAAGCTGCAGACCCCAATCTGGATGAGCTCACAGATCCTGTAACATCATCAGTTTCTGTGAGGACATGTGCATTCCTTCTAGGACTTATTTAACATTCAACAATTACAAACCATGGTTTACAGCTAAACTCGGGCAGCTTCGTCAGGCCACAGAGGATGCATACAGAAGTGGGGATAAAATCTTGTATAATCAGGAAAAAAACACACTGACAAAGGAGATTAGAGTGGCTAAAGGAATCTACACTGAGAAGCTGCATCAGTGTGGAGAGGCCTGAAAGACATTACTAACTACAAGACACCATCCCCAACACTGTAGGGAACCATCAACTGGCTGATGACCTGAATATGTTTTACTGTAGATTTGTGAAGGTGTGTGCTGTCTCACACCTTCACTTCACACAAACATTAACAACTCCTGCAACCCCCCCTCCTGCTACACAACCTGCACTCAAGATCTGTGAAGAGGAGGTATGCCGGGTCTTCCGGAAACAAAAGACAAAGAAAGCACAGGGCCCAGGCGGTGTTTCACCCACTTGTCTAAAATCCTGTGCTGACCAGCTGGCCCCCATCTTCACACAGATCTTCAAGAGATCACTGGAGCAGTGTGATGCTCCCAGCCACTTCAAACACTCCACCATCATCCCTGTCCCAAAGTAACCCAAAATCTCAGGACTTAATGACTACAGAGCCATCACTCTGACGTCTGTGGTCATGAAGTAATTTGAGACACTGGTGTTGGTCCACCTGAAGGACATCATTGGACCCTTTCTGGATCACCTTC
Organism: Moxostoma hubbsi; assembly: GCA_032164185.1. Taxonomy (NCBI): domain Eukaryota; kingdom Metazoa; phylum Chordata; class Actinopteri; order Cypriniformes; family Catostomidae; genus Moxostoma; species Moxostoma hubbsi. The sequence goes on from JAVLUX010000021.1 coordinate 1,671,225, forward strand.
AATTTGCTTATTGAGCAAACATGTCTGTGGATGATACAGTCAACATTGGATTGCATCAGATCCTGCAACATCTGATCCTGCAACAGACCAGGGACATATGCAAGAATCCTTTTTGTGGACTTCAGTTTGGATTTTAACACAATCATCCAAGCTATTCTCCTGACTAAATTACACCAACTCTCTGTTCCCACATCTATCTGTCAGTGGATCACCAGCTTTTTGATGGACAGGCAACAGCTTGTGAGACTGGGGAAATTCACTTCCAGCACCTGTACGATCAGCACTGGTGCCCCCAAGGATGTGTGCTCTCCCCACTACTCTTCTCCCTGTACAAAAAGGACTGCACCACCAAGGACCCCTCTGTCAAGCTCCTAAAATTTGTAGGAGACACTACTGTCATCGGCCTCATCTGAGATGATGATGAGTCTGCATACAGAAGGGAAGTTGAACCCAACATTGTCCCCCCTCACCATCCTAAACAGCACTGTGCCAGCAGTGGAGTCATTTAGGTTCCTGGGCACTACCATCTCACAGGACCTGAAGTGGGATTCCCACATTGACTCCATTGTGAAAAGGCCCAGCAGAGGTTGTACTTCCTTCACCAGCTGAGGAAGTTCAACCTGCCACAGGCGCTGCTGATACAGTTCTACTCAGCAGTCATTGAGTCTGTCCTCTGCACTTCTATAACTGTCTGGTTTGGTTCATTTATGAAGTCGGACATCAGAAGACTGCAAAGGACAATTCGAACTGCTGAGAGGATTATTGGTTGCCCCCTGCCCTTCCTTCAAGAGCTGTACACTTCCAGAGTGAGGAAAAGGGCTGTAAAAATCACTCCGGACTCCACTCACCCTGCCCATTACCTTTTTGAACTGTTGCCTTCTGGCCGGCACTACAGAGCACTGAGCACCAGAACCGTCAGACATAAGAACAGTTTTTCAATAATTATGTGCAATACACAGCCGAGTCTATTTATACTTATCCAACATATCCTACCTCTTCTGCCATTACATTACATGTATATGTATATGTATGTATTTCTATATATACTTACATTTTCTATTTGCTTGATCTATTTGTCTTTTATTTTTATTCTATTTTGTATTATCTCTATTTTGTTGTATTGTGTGTGCATCTTCTGCAAGCTTCTGTCACCAAGACAAATCCCTTGTACTTGTAAGCATACTTGGTAATAAAGATCGTTCTGATTTGGATGTCTTTATACATATTTTTATCATTTTGCACAATATAGTCAACTAAATTGTTATTTTTGTCTACTAAAATGATATGCCATTTTTGCCATAGTAAAATTTACCAAAATGAATGAATACGATTTACAGCTCACTGTGCAGTGTACTTCTAAGCAGGGCTGGACTGGTAATCTGGCATACTGGGCATTTTCCTGGTGGGCCGACACACTTTGGGGCCGATCAGGGGTGGATTGGCCATAGGGAGAACCAAACGGGCCGGTGGGTCGGCCACGAAATGGGCCAAATGGGCTGCAATAAGCTAAAATGAGCCACGCTGTTATGCAGAACGGACCACAAAACGCCGCCGCGATATGCAGAAAATGCCAGCGAACCCAACACCCCCTCCCACCCCCTGCTCAACAACATTTGGCTCAACTTTTTGGCCAGTTGCTGTGTAAAATCCTGGGCCGATTTCTCTTCCCAGTCCAGCCCTGCTTCTAAGTTACTGGCAAACTAATGCAACCCTCTTTAAACATGTCCTTTCACACTGTACTAGCGTTTGAGGGCTCAGCTTTAATACCGATACTCCTCGCTTACTGTCTGTTAAGCCTTTCAACATTAATGTAGTACAGTCATGGTTCAAAGGTCTTTCACGGGTCACATGAACACAATGAAAATGGCTTTATTCTTTCCAGTCATATTTCCTCTGTTAAAAGACAATGAATCATTCAAAGAAATGAAATGAATCCTCCTTATCAGCTACAGAGAATAATCTTAATTGCATCTTTATGTTGAAACTGCTGAATTTCAGTGTCCTTTTATCGTTTTACAGGATACAAGTTCAGTTTTTCATGAATATTTTGTGTAAAGAGATTGACTTCTGTGTTTTTTATTTCTCTGCTAGTGCAAAGTCAATAAAACTAGTTCATCCATAATAGAGTTATTAGCGATTAAACATAATGCAATGGCATTAAGAACATTTACCAAAGCAACAACTGTACTGGCTCCATAAACCTGATAAATGATTCATGGCTTTGTGTTTTCAACAAAGTGGTGCTGCCTTGCAATTTGCATACTAAGTGATATTACAATTAGTGTGTACCATAGTACATCAAAAGCAGTAAACAAAGGTTTTGAGATGGTACTACTTTCCTGTGAATTTTAAAAGTGCAAATCTGTTTTTACTATTAAGTCTAATTATGGTAATTCTCACATGTGAATACAACATTAGTGGTAGTTCTCTTTTGACTTTGCAGTCTAAAATAACATAATATGCACGGCTAAAACTAAAACTAAACTAAAAGTAAAAAAATATGTTTATTGTTGCTTTTGAGTTATATGAATAAGAGCCATATCTCTGTGTGTTTGACTATAGTTGGGTGATTACGTGTTTGACATCGCGAGTAACATGATGCAGGTGGAGGAACATGTTCTTTGGATGGCTCAGAATGAAGCTCGTGCATGTACGCGCATCGTCCAGTGTGTGGAACGCATCGCAGATCTTGCACTTAACACAGAAACAACTGTCATCTCCAAGGTAATGCTCTAATACAGGGTTCTCAGAAAAATAAAAGCATACATTTAAAAAACCTTGAAATGTGATTTTATAGTGTCATGACCGGCTCGAAAGCCATGACACACACCAAAAGGCCAATGAACGTAAAGACTGGCAAAGCACCCCTAAAAAGCTTTATCTCAAGCCGGGTAATGCACAAACCACAGCAGATCAACCAAAATTCTACCAAGATCCCGGACGAGCCCCCATTTGTCATAACCAGCTCGAATGCCATGAAAAGGAGGGAGACCACAAATTGGTTTAATTCTCACAAAAGAAATGTGTTAATTATCACAATAATGTCCCTCCTTGTCTTTAAAAAAGCACAAATGTGTGTTCCAGTGAGACACTTACAATGGAAGTCAATGGGGTTTAATCCGTAAACATTAAAATACTCACTGTTTCAAAAGTATAGACACAAGATGTAAACAATATGTGTGTTAACATGATTTTAGTGTTAGGATAAAATCACTTACTAACTGCATCTGTGTAAAGTTATATCCAATTTTAAAATTTTGCTGCCATGACGACGTGATGCAGTAAAACCTAAAACCCAGAATTATAGAAATATGTGGCATGGGGGCGTGGTCATGTGTTGGTCTGCGGGAGAGAGAGAGTGGTCCGGCTCGTCACCTGGTTCACAAGGATCTTTAACACCTGTCTCTCATTATAGTGATGGTGGAAGGAGACTTAAGAGCCATGCCACAGCATCAGAGGGAGACCCGAGAACACAGTAGCCAGAGTGTGCTACTGTATATTTGTGTTTAAGTTTATTTATAATGACAGTTACCGTCGTTTCAAGAAAAAAGAAATTGAAAATTAAGAACTGACGTTGAACTTGCTTCGCATTTCTGACTTTAAACCCTCAAAGAATTGGCGCCATTGACTTCCATTGTAAGTGCCTCACTGGAACACAGATTTTGGATTTTTTTAAAGACAAGAATGGACGAGAGGGGATCTAGGTATCTCAGTGAGTATTGACGCTTACTATCACCCCTGGAGTCGTTAGTTTGAATCCAGGTCGTGCTGAGTGACTTCAGTCGGGTCTCCTAAGCAACCAAATTGGCCCGGTGTGGATCGTGGAGAGTAGCATGAGTCTCCACATGCTGTGAGTCTCCGCGGTGTCATGCACAACGAGTCACGTGATCAGATGCGCCGATTGACGGTCTCAGAATCGGAGGCAACTGAGACTTGTCCTCCGCCACCCGGATTAAGTGTACTAAGTAGTGGGAATTGGGCATTCCAAAATGGGAGGAAAGGGGATAAAAAAATGTATAAAATAAAAAAACAGATCTGAGGTAGCTTTACATTTTCTCCAAGGTCTATGCATCCTATTACGTTGTATTTGGGCTCATTTTAATCGGGAGCATCTGCTGTTTTTATAGTCTGTTTATGTTTCATGACCTTACGAGGGAAAAAAACATGTATTTTTATATGGATTATAATGGTTAATATCAGTGCTGAGCAAATATTGCAAGAGGATTGCTTGCCTCTTTTGATAAATAAATCTTATTTAGTGAAATACCATTTAATTTCTTGATACCTTTGGGTCGGTGGGTTTTCTTAATTAGCCTATGGATAAAAAGAAGGGGATTTTTACTTCCGGAACCAGAATGACAGAAGCATTTGTCTCAACCCGTCTGCATGTTATTCTGATAATGTAGGCTACAGACTCAAATCCTTAATGGAGTCTTTGTTTAGTCTTTTTATATTTGTATAATCAGTCCTTGAGACTCACTCAGCAGCACCCTCGTACAATGAATGATGTTTATTTTCCAACAAGCAATTAGTGTGAGAAAAGTAGGTCAAAATCATGTCCATCTCTCTCTCTCTCTCTCTCTCTCTGTCTGTTGCTGCAGGTCTCTCCTAACATCGCTCTGGAGGCATTTATAATCAGACGGGCCGGTGTAACGGGTTTATTGTGTACTGTGGTGCAGCGTCCCCCTGTGACGGATGCTGGACAAAGCGAGAGCGATAGTGGTACCAAGTCAGAGCAGAAAACCCTCCTAAAGTTCAGATGTCACACTGTGAATGTCTCGGTGTCACCCATGGGTCAGCTCAGCCAGGTAAGGGTCTTTAAACTCTGGACACTCAAACCATCCAATGTGTCCAAAATCATTGTACCACATCATTCAGATTCTTTGATTGCTAAAATAAGTTTGGTGAAAAGTGGCAAGATATGAAAGCATTGCTATGTTTATCACTGTCAATCATTGAAATTCTGGGAGTTCCTCCTGTATGCTGTGCTCACACACACACACAGCGATAATTTAGCACATTCACTCCTGAATTTAAAAGGATTGTCACTCCTAAACCTTTGCATTGTGCCTTGAGGCCGGATTATACTTCTGCGTCGATCCTATGGCGTAGCCTCAAGTGTTTGGATTTATAGTTTGGGGTTTGCATCGTTCTGTGAGTACACAGCCAAACAAGGCGAGGGAAACGCCAACATGGAGCAACAGTGCAAGAGGAGACAGGGAAAAAGAAACTCACTCACCGGATCTCTGATGTGCCATTGCGTGGTCCTCGATCACTCCTCCACCCTCTCAGGCGGACGACAGCCGCTCCTCCCCGGGCGGACCGCCAGTGGACAGAATGCCCCTCCACATTTCTGGCGGCATGTGGGGACACTCCTCTGCCCCTGGCAGCACCCCTATCGCTCCAGGCGGTCAGGGAGTCGCGTCCCTCCTCCCCTTGTCTTCCCTCGACCCCCTCCGTGTTTCGACCCCTCCTCCACCCCTGGCAGTGGCTCCATCGCTCCAGATGGTTACGGAGTAAAGTCCCCACTCACCTCGTGGACGGCGGCCATTCCACGCATCCAGGCGGTCGGGCTACTCCATCCCCCGGCGGATGGCAGAGGCACTCCCCTGGATGGAACGGCAGTGTCGAGGACTCTACGATGGGCATCCCTCCTCCCTCCCGGGTTTCGGCTCCAATGTAAAGGGGTTATAAGGGAAAGGAGGAGGAAAGAACCAGCTTGACAATATAAATAATAGTTTAATGATAAACTTAAACAAAAACACACAAACACATACAGGGCAGCTGCCCAAAGTTCTTTCTCTCTCTCGAACTGCTGTCTCCGGACGCCTTTATCCCTCACTCGCCTCATCAGGCTGATTGGGGTCCAGGCATGCGTCATAATTAGCTCAAGTTCCCCTGTTCATTCTGTTTGACCTTTTGAAGTTTTTATCCTTGTAACTTCATGAAACATAAACAGACTATAAAAACAGCAGATGCTCCCGATTAAAACAAGCCCAAATACAACGTGATAGGATGCATAGATCTGAAAAGAATCTTGGAGAAAATGTAAAGCTACCTCAGATCTTTTTTTATCCCCTTTTCCCCCAATTTGGCACGCCCAATTCCCACTACTTAGTAGGTCCTCGTGGTGGCGCGGTTACCTGCCTCAGTCCGGGAGATGGAGGACGAGACTCAGTTGCCTCCGCTTCTGAGACCGTCAATCCGCGCATCTGATCACGTGACTCGTTGTGCATGACACCGCGGAGACTCACAGCATGTGGAGACTCATGCTACTCTCCACGATCCACACACAACTCACCACACGCCCCATTGAGAGCGAGAACCACTAATCACCACCACGAGGAGGTTACCCCATGTGACTCTACCCTCCCTAGCAACCGGCCTAATTTGGTTGCTAAGGAGACTCACAGCATGTGGAGACTCATGCTGATCCACACACAACTCACCACATGCCCCATTGAGAGCGAGAACCACTAATCACCACCACGAGGAGGTTACACCATGTGACTCTACCCTCCCTAGCAACCGGCCTAATTTGGTTGCTAAGGAGACTCACAGCATGTGGAGGCTCATGCTACTCTCCACGATCCACACACAACTCACCACACGCCCCATTGAGAGCGAGAACCACTAATCACCACCACGAGGAGGTTACCCCATGTGACACTACCCTCCCTAGCAACCGTGCCAATTTGGTTGCTAGGGAGACTCATAGCATGTGGAGACTCATGCTACTCTCCACGATCCACACACAACTCACCACACGCCCCATTGAGAGCGAGAACCACTAATCACCACCACAAGGAGGTTACCCCATGTGACTCTACCCTCCCTAGCAACCGGGCCAATTTGGTTGCTAAGGAGACTCACGGCATGTGGAGGCTCATGCTACTCTCCACGATCAACACAACTCACCACACGTCCCATTGAGAGCGAGAACCACTAATCACCACCACGAGGAGGTTTACCCCATGTGACTCTACCCTCCCTAGCAACCGTGCCAATTTGGTTGCTAGGGAGATTCATAGCATGTGGAGACTCATGCTACTCTCCACGATCCACACACAACTCACCACACGCCCCATTGAGAGCGAGAACCACTAATCACCACCACAAGGAGGTTACCCCATGTGATTCTACCCTCCCTAGCAACCGGCCTAATTTGGTTGCTAAGGAGACTCATAGCATGTGGAGACTCATGCTACTCTCCACGATCCACACACAACTCACCACACGCCCCATTGAGAGCAAGAACCTCTGATCACCACCATGAGGAGGTTACCCCATGTGACTCTACCCTCCCTAGCAACCGGGCCAATTTGGTTGCTTAGGTTACTTGTGATAGTCAGCGTCAGTACTCGCTGAGCTACCCAGGCCCCTCCTCAGATCTTTTTAATCATTTTGCTGGAGCATTTCTAGTTAAAAAGTGATCCAAGCACAGCTGTTGTGGTCAGCGTAGACGAGACACATAGTTGAGGTACGTTTTTGGAGAGTTGCACGTCAGGCTACAGTGTAGGTTTGATGCAGAATTATAATGAAGGCGGACTTCACATGGCCTTTGTGTGTTTAGCATTCATTTCAGAGATACAAAGACTCTGAACTCTGTATTGATGGAAGTACAAGCTGTTCATTAGCTGAATGACCTATAGAGTCTTCTAGAATGGGTGGAAATTGTATTATGTCTAACTGGAGATCCTGGCACAGCGATGACCGAGGGGTTAATTACATGAGCTTTGGTATGCTGATACCCAACGAGTGTAAATGTGCTTACTCAATATGGATAAATGTCAATGTGTGTAAAAGAGAGAGAGAGAGAGAGAGAGAGAGAGAGCGAGAGAGAGAGAGAGCGAGAGAGAGAGCACGTCTAACTGTGAGATTTGCGTTTGCCTGGTTTCAGACGGTGTTTATCTTCTCCACTGTTTGTCATGTCAGTGTTTAGGTCATTCCCATCTGCAGAGATGCATTAAAAATGTATGCGGCAGCTTTCTGACTCTTACTCACCTGCGTGCGCTCACTGAAACAAGCAGAGCATGTGTCTGAATGCTAAAAACACCGACAGTGCTTCATCTCCACTGCGCTAGAGAGACAGATGGAATAAGAGAAGGCAAGAGAGAGATTTGAGTCTGTACAGTACACAGACACATTATCTGTTTGGCATCCATAATAGACACACTTTATAATTGATTACAAGATTATAGATTTTTCTTTGAACATTTGAGATAGAAAACTGCGATTTTCAAATCTCAAAACTTCCTCCACAGTCCAGTGAGTGCATGTATTAATATTCAGCTTTCTCTGATAACATGACCTAATATCTCATGCCATTCTGCTTCTCAAGTATTTTCTTTTCTTGTTTTAAGGATGTTAAGATGTTCCAGCCAGGTCTCCTTAGCAACCATATTGTCCCGGTTGCTAGGGAGGGTAGAGTCACATGGGGTAACCTCCTCGTGGTGGTGATTAGTGGTTCTCTCAATGGGGTGTGTGGTGAGTTGTGTGTGGATCATGGAGAGTAGCATGAGCCTCCACATGCTGTGAGCCTCCTTAGCAACCAAACTGTCCCGGTTGCTAGGGATGGTAGAGTCACATGGGGTAACCAAATTGGCCCTGTTGCTAGGGAAGGTAGAGTCACATGGGGTAACCAAATTGGCCCGGTTGCTAGGGAGGGTAGAGTCACATGGGGTAACCAAATTGGCCCGGTTGCTAGGGAGGGTAGAGTCACATGGGGTAACCAAATTGGCCCAGTTGCTAGGGAGGGTAGAGTCACATGGGGTAACCAAATTGGCCAAGTTGCTAGGGAGGGTGGAGTCACATGGGGTAACCAAATTGGCCCGGTTGCTAGGGAGGGTAGAGTCACATGGGGTAACAGAGTTGGACCGGTTGCTAGGGAGGGTAGAGTCACATGGGGTAACCAAATTGGACCGGTTGCTAGGGAGGGTAGAGTGACATGGGGTAACCAAATTGGACGGGTTGCTAGGGAGGGTAGAGTCACATGGGGTAACCAAATTGGCCCAGTTGCTAGGGAGGGTAGAGTCACATGGGGTAACCAAATTGGCCCGGTTGCTAGGGAGGGTAGAGTCACATGGGGTAACCAAATTGGCCCGGTTGCTAGGGAGGGTAGAGTCACATGGGGTAACCAAATTGGCCCGGTTGCTAGGGAGGGTAGAGTCACATGGGGTAACCAAATTGGCCCAGTTGCTAGGGAGGGTAGAGTCACATGGGGTAACCAAATTGGCCCGGTTGCTAGGGAAGGTAGAGTCACATGGGGTAACCAAATTGGCCCGGTTGCTAGGGAGGGTAGAGTCACATGGGGTAACCAAATTGGCCCGGTTGCTAGGGAGGGTAGAGTCACATGGGGTAACCAAATTGGCCCAGTTGCTAGGGAGGGTAGAGTCACATGGGGTAACCAAATTGGCCAAGTTGCTAGGGAGGGTGGAGTCACATGGGGTAACCAAATTGGCCCGGTTGCTAGGGAGGGTAGAGTCACATGGGGTAACCAAATTGGCCCGGTTGCTAGGGAGGGTAGACTCACATGGGGTAACCAAATTGGCCCAGTTGCTAGGGAGGGTGGAGTCACATGGGGTAACCAAATTGGCCCGGTTGCTAGGGAGGGTAGAGTCACATGGGGTAACCAAATTGGCCCGGTTGCTAGGGAGGGTAGAGTCACATGGGGTAACCTCCTCGTGGTCACTATAATGTGGTTCTCGCTCTCGGTGGGGCGTGTGGTGAGTTGTGCGTGGATGCCGCGGAGAATAGCGTGAAGCCTCCACACGCGCTACGTCTCCACGGTAACACGCTCAAAAAGTCACGTGATAAGATGCGCGGATTGACGGTCTCAGACGCGGAGGCAACTGAGATTCGTCCTCCGCCACCCGGATTGAGGCGAGTCACTACGCCACCACGAGGACTTGGAGCGCATTGGGAATTGGGCATTCCAAATTGGGGATAAAAAAATAAAGAAAAGACATTTATGATTATGAAACGAACTGTCACTGATGGAAATGTCATGCCAGCTACATAAATATTTGATCCTGTTTTAAGAACGTTTAGATGTTTTTACTGGAAAACAAGATAAAAAACAGCCTCTTGTTTGAGACTGTAATTACATGACGCTGTTAAACAAGTGTGTAACATTTAAAAGATGTTTGACTAAATGAGTGTTTCAGCTTTGAGACTGAGATGAGGGAGTTGCTGCATACAGGAAGCAATCTGGGATTAAAATGAAAGCAAATACATTATACAGTAGACGCCATATGGACAATGTGTGTGTTGGAGTATTAAAGTCCTGCATGGGTTTGCTCGTCCCCGTCCAGCTGGTATTCATGTTTGTTTGACGAGCTTTCGCGTCCCATGAGAGAGCGGTCAGTCTCAGTAGATTAAAATCTCTGGTCATATTTGGACTCTTTTAGTGACCAGTGGCAGGCCAGATGGTGTCAGCCGGACAGTGCTGATTGCGGAAGAGAGATAGACCTCGGCATCACTTAGGAAGATTCAGGGAAACCTCTAAAACATCCAGAAATTCCAAACACACTGGGATGAGCATGTCAAACGCAGCGCCTGCAGCCCTCGCTGTGAGGAATTAATGAATCATATTAAAAGTCTGTGTCTGGGAAAAGGCTAATCAAATCTGAACATAAAACACACTTGAAAAGGACCAAAAATGAATGCACAAATTTCCAATTCAGGTTTAATGAGACCTTCAGAGTTACAAAAAGAACAAAAGATGAAATCTGTTCATTTTAATAAACAAACAATGAAGACATATTCAGGTCAAATAAGCCTTTTTAAAAGATTCATTAAGTACTTTTAGAAATGCAATTTACTGCCCTCATCAGTCTGTTAATTAATGCAATCATGATTCTTTTGAATATACTTATACTTATTATAGAATTATACATATTTGTTTGTAAATCAAAAATGTATTGAACCGCAACATCAATAATTTTGTTGTGTACAACTTTAACCCAGAACTGTTCCTGTGTTATAGAATCGGCTCAAAAGAGTCATTTGTTCGGGAGTTGGACTACAATCATCACTCTGTGTATTTCATGCGTTAGATTCAAAAGAATCGGCTCATAAGAGTCATTTGTTCGGGAGTTGGACTACAATCATCACTCTGTGTATTTCATGCGTTAGATTCAAAAGAATCGGCTCATAAGAGTCATTTGTTCGGGAGTTGGACTACAATCATCACTCTGTGTATTTCATGCGTTAGATTCAAAAGAATCGGCTCATAAGAGTCATTTGTTCGGGAGTTGGACTACAATCATCACTCT
>JAVLUX010000021.1:1687500-1715000 GCA_032164185.1 Moxostoma hubbsi
GTTATGTCACTTCTGAAGACATGGATTAATTTTATGCTGCATTTATGTGCTTTTCGGAGCTTCAAAATGTTGGCACCCATTCACTTGCATTGTATGGACCAACAGAGCTGAGATATTCTTCTAAAAATCTTCATTTGTGTTCTGCTGAAGAAAGTAAGTCATGCACATCTGGGATGGCATGAGGGTGAGTAAATGATGACAGAGAAAAACCCGGTTCTAGTTTTGCACGTGTCAAGGTTAAAGGAAATATTGTGATTCTAGTGTGCGGCTGATTGCTTCCCTTGTCCTCGTGTGTCTGTGTCTGTCTGTGTTAGCTTGAAGAACACTTTAATGAATCCGTCAATGTTCAGATGGAAACGTTTGTGAGGCCCTTTTGTATCAATCAGATGCTCTCTCTCTGGGGAAATCGATCGGTAAAGCCTGCTTTACAAGCCTGGGGTCGCCAACACATATCTGCTCCTTGTTTGTGCTGAAAGATGGAAGTGTGTGTGTGGTGGTGCTCCGGGCTGGACTGGGAAGAGAAATCAGGCCGGGATTTTACATGACAACTGGCCCAAAAGTTGTTGAGCGGGGGGTGTTCGCTGTCCTTTTCTGCATATCGTGGCGCCTTTTTGTGGTCCGTTCTGCATAACGCGGCGGTTCATTTTTGCTAATTGCGCACGTTTCGCGGCCGACCCACCAGCCCACTCGGTTCTCCCGAAGGCCAGTCCACCCCCGATCGGCCCCAAAAATGTGTCGGCCCACCGGGAGGTTTTTTACTGCATAGCAACTAAACAAATCACAGATATGACACAAAATAATTTGTTTTATTGCTGAACATTCTGGTTTTGTTAAACATCCCATCCTCATCGGCGGCTGTTTCCCGCATCCGGGCGGTCGGGCTACTCCATCACCCGGCAGAGGGCAGCGGCGCTCCCCTGGGTGTTCGACAGTGATGAGGACTCTGCGATGGGCATCCCTCCTCTTTCCCGGGTTTCGGCACCAATGTAACACGGGGTTAAGATGGGCAAGGAGGAGGCGAGAACCGGCTTGTCAATATAAATAATATTTTAATGAAAACTTAAACAAAAGCACAAACACACACACAACGGACATGTCCGGGATTGATCTCTCTCTCGAACCGTCGTCTCCGGCCGCCTTTATCCCTCGCGCGCCCCATCAGGCCGATTGGGGACCGGGCGTGCGACATTCCAGCCCGGCCCCGCCCCCCTCCACTCCACTCTCTCAAACTAATTAAATTACATTATTTTAATTAATGGCATATTTCTTTCCAGATCAAGTGGAGGAAAAAAAATGATGGAATCACCTTGTAATTTGCATAACTAAAACAAATACCGGCACAAGTCTACAAATGCGAATGAGTCTGCAGTTAAAAGAGAGTACGTACAGACCTTAACGAGCTGTTGATCTTGGCTAATTGAAAGGAGACATGGACCCCATTGTCAGTTGAAACGATGGAAAGGATTATAAAACTCCTTCAAGAGGGAAATCCAACATGGAAGTTGGTTGTTGGATGATGCGGGAACTTTTGATTGGTGCCGTTCGAATGAAACGTATAAAGATGACTGCATAAAAATGATATGGGGTTGCATGACAGGTAAAAGACCGAGGTAAATGGTGCGCACTTATATAACACCTTTTTAACCTTATCGGTATTCAAAGCGCTTTACACTGTGACTCATTCACCCATTCACACACACACATTCAAACACCAATGATAGAGGTGGAGCTGCCATGCAAGGTGCTAGCCTGCCAACTTGGGGTTCAGTGTCTTGCCCAAGGACACTTCGGCATGTGGAGTCATGTGGGCCGGGAATTAAACCAATTGCAAACCCTGTGATTAGTGGCCGACCCGCTCTACCACCTGAGCCACAGCTGCCCCAATAAGGTAGAGGGCAATCATTACCTCAACAGTCAATGCACAGGTGTAAATTGTCATTTTGGACACTTTTCTCATTTCATTGATAGAAAAGAGGTTTGGTGATTGTAGAGAGGAGGGTGTGGCCGGGCTGGAATGACGCACGCCTGGTCCCCAATCAGCCTGACGGGGCGTGCGTGAGATAAAGGCGACTGGTGATGACAGTTCGAGAGAGAGAATTACGGGCAGCTGCCCTGTATGTGTTTGTGTGTGTCTTTTTATTTCGTTGAATATTATTTATATTGTTAAGCTGGTTCTCGCCGCCTCCTTGCCCATCCAAACCCCCTTACACTGGTGCCGAAACCCGGGAAGGAGGAAGGATGCCCGTCGCAGAGTCCTCGTCACTGCCGTCCACCCAGGGGAGCACCGCTGCCATCCGCGGGTGACGGAGTAGCCCGATTTCCCGGATGCGGTGCTGGATGGGACTGGAATCTCCGACCGCCTGGAGCGATGGAGATGCTGCCAGGGGAGGAGGAGTGTCCACACGTGCCGCCAGAAATGTGGAGGAGTCGAGAGAAGGCCGCTGTCCACGAGGGGAGGAGGGGAAGCGGCTCCACGACCGCCTGGAGCGGTAGGGCCGCTGCCAGGGGAGGAGGAGTGTCCCCACGTGCCGCCAGGAAAGCGGAGGGGCGTTCTGTCCACTGGGGGTCAGAGGTTTGACTCCGGTTCTCCTGGGGATGAGCGGCTGTCGTCCACCTGAGAGTGTGGAGGAGTGATCGGGGACCACGCGACGGCGCATCAGAGAACCGGTGAGTGAGCTCCTCTCTCTCTCTCTCTCTCTCTCTCTCTCTGTCGAACCGTGTGTCCCTCGCCTATTTCGCTTTTTCCCCTCCTGTCTCATCGCAGGTCGAGGAAGGCGGGGATGACCAGCCGGCAGACGGGGCACAAGGCATGCCCCTCCCCAGGGAAAGAGGGAGGGGGAGGGTGTACGTCCTGCCGGGGGCTCCCCAAGAAGGGAGAAGGGCGGGGCCAGGCTGGAATGATGCACGCGAATGCTGTTTCGTGTTGACTCCAAATGCTTCAGTGAGGACAATTGATGGTGTGAAGGATTTAAATATTTTACACTCCATGAGAATTTCACAGCACAGATCTGCACATGCATCATGTACTCAGTGTTACTGAATTGATCAATTATTCAGTGAATTTGATCATTCATTCATCATCTTGCTGAGACGGAGATGCATGTTGTGATGTGAGCTGGTGAAACAGGATGAAGGACGCAGGAAGGTTGTAGAGATAAGGAGGAAACACGTTCTGCAGTAGTTACCGCCACACTGATGAAAAGCTCCTTAAACGTGCGCCGCTGCAGGACGACTCATGGGGACGATTTTGTATATACCATGTGTGTGACTCCTCACAACCCTTCACGGACACACAGGAGAAAGAATCGCCATTGTTAATTACATTTTTGATTTTACTCGCCAGATTTTTTACGTTACATGTAAGATTTTATACATGTAATGCAGTGTATTAAAATGAAGGAATGTTCCGGGTTCAGTACAAGTTAAGCTCAATCGACAGCATTTGTGGCGTAATGCATAAAGCACAGATGTGTGTTCCAGTGAGACACTTCCAATGCAAGTCAATGGGGTTTAATCTGTCAACATTATAAATCTCACTGTTTCAAAGGTATAGACACAAGACATAAACAATGTGTGTGTAAACATGATTTTACTGTCATTAAATCACTCACTGAACACATCCGTGTGAAGATAGTACATTTTACACCTTTGTTGCCATGACGATGTAATGTCAACAAACCCGAAAACCCTGAAACATCTGTAAAAAGTTTTCCGGGTTTCCATCCACAGGTGAGAATCATTATAATTGTCCGTTTTCCTTTATTATTATTCAGTAATTATTCTGAAAAGTTTTGAATATCCCTACCCTAATCTCTCTCTCTCTTTCTCACTATCTCATTCTCTCTCTCTCTCAATTCAATTCAATTTCAATTTCAATTTAACGAGCTTTATTGGCATGACAAAGACATTTTGTATTGCCAAAGCAATTACATACAAAACAAAACAGGAACTAAACTAAGACATGACAACAATAATAACTATAAAGAAATAACATGCAACATTATATGGGGTCAGTAACAGGGGGAGGGGATTGGGGTCAGGGGTCATCGATACATCATGTGTTGTTATTGGTTGAGTTCTGGTTGTCCCGCAGGTTTCTACAGGATACTACAAATCTTGCAGCTATATTTGCACATTCCTCTTTTTCCCCCAGAATAAAACACATTTTTTGTGTCGGGGTGCAGTCATTGAAATCTGGACATATGTTGTTAATTTTGGGGTAATATTTGTTTCTAATTGGTTGGTATTTTGGGCATTCTGTGAGGAAGTGCAGTTCTGTCTCAATCACTCCCAGGATGCATTGGGAGCACAGTCTGTCCTCGCGGGGCAGCCATGTCTGTCTGCGGCGGCCCGTCTCTACGGCCAGACTGTGCTCGCTGAGTCTGTACATCGTCAGTGCTTTTCTTAACTTTCTGTCAGTCACTGTGGTCAGATAGTTTGCCACCGTGTACTCTCGATTTAGTGCCGAATAACATTCCAGTTTGTGTTGAGTTTTAATGGTGTTTGTCCAATGCGTGAGGTATTTCTCCTTTTCTTTGTGTATAATTTGGTTCGGCCGAATGTTTGTGAGTGTGCTGTTATCCTGAGACTGGCCGATCTCCTCAGGTGTGACTTCAGTCAGTCTCAGGACAAGCTGGCATAGGGGACTCTTCACCCCGCTCAGCTCTTGGTGTTTTAGGGCTTTATAATGGGATGTGTTGGGGTCACTTGTCTTTAGATGCTTCCAGAATTTGATGGCTCTTTTCTGAATGTTCAAAAGGAGAGGGTATTGGAGAGGGTATACTCTCTCTCTCTCTCACTATCTCATTCTCGCTCTCTCACTTCTCATTCTCTCTCTCTCTCTCACTATCTCATTCTCGCTCTCTCACTTCTCATTCTCTCTCTCTCTCTCACTATCTCATTCTCGCTCTCTCACTTCTCATTCTCTCTCTCTCTCTCACTATCTCATTCTCGCTCTCTCACTTCTCATTCTCTCTCTCTCTCTCACTATCTCATTCTCGCTCTCTCACTATCTCATTCGCTCTCTCTCTCTCACTATCTCATTCTCGCTCTCTCACTATCTCATTCGCTCTCTCTCTCTCACTATCTCATTCTCGCTCTCTCACTTCTCATTCTCTCTCTCTCTCTCACTATCTCATTCTCGCTCTCTCACTTCTCATTCTCTCTCTCTCTCTCACTATCTCATTCTCGCTCTCTCACTTCTCATTCTCTCTCTCTCTCTCACTATCTCATTCTCGCTCTCTCACTATCTCATTCTCTCTCTCTCTCTCACTATCTCATTCTCGCTCTCTCACTATCTCATTCGCTCTCTCTCTCTCACTATCTCATTCTCGCTCTCTCACTATCTCATTCTCGCTCTCTC
Source organism: Moxostoma hubbsi (assembly GCA_032164185.1). Taxonomy (NCBI): domain Eukaryota; kingdom Metazoa; phylum Chordata; class Actinopteri; order Cypriniformes; family Catostomidae; genus Moxostoma; species Moxostoma hubbsi. Next base: position 1,692,863 of record JAVLUX010000021.1, read on the forward strand.
TCTCAAATTCAAATTCAAATGAGCTTTATTGGCATGACAAATTGTACATTGTATTGCCAAAGCATTTATATGAGCATGAAAAATAAAATAAAAGAATAAAAACGAACAAAGTACAACAAATTCTGTATTGAACAAGTGTGTAAAAAACAGGGAAAAAATGTATGAATAAAATAAACATTGTATATACTTTCAGTGGTGTTTGTGTGTGTGTGTGTGTGTGTGTGTGTGTGTGAGTAAATGGGCGCATCACTGTTTGGTCGACTCTTCCCTCTTTTTGTGGCAGGATTTGATGTATTTTGCTGCTAGTGAAATGTTTTTCTCTTTGTTCACCAAGTAAATATTGAGCTTGTGCGTCATTCTTCAACTTTTTGAAGTTGGGACAAATCATTTCAAATTTGGGAAAGAAGTGTTTTCGGATTTCATTATAATTAGGGCAGGTGGTGAAGAAGCGCAGCTCTGTTTCTATTTGTCCTTGGCTACAGTACGGGCATAACCTGCCCTCTGCGGGCATCCAGTTCTGTCTGTATCTGCCCTTCTCTATCGCCAGGCTGTGGGCACTCAGTCTGTACCTCGTCATGTGTTTCCTCAGTTTGTGGTCTCTGACTGTGCTCAGGTATTCTGCTGTCGTGTAATCTCTGTTTAGGGCCAAATAACATTGTAGTTTGCTTTGTTTTTGTGTTGTTTCATTCCAATATGTTCGGTACTTTTCTTGTTGTGCTTTAATCATGTGTTTGTGCCGGATTGTGTGGATGAGGGTGTCCGTGTCCTGAGGCTGAATATTGTTGGTCTGTTTGTGGAGTCTCAGGACCAGCTGAATGATGGGACTCTTCTCAGCGTTCACTTCATGGTTTTTAAGGGCTTTAAAATGATAAGAGTTGGGGTCACTCAGTTTTAGATGTTTCCAAAATTTGATGGCTCGTTTCTCAATGTGGATTTCTCAATGTTATCTCATTCTCTCTCTTTCTCTCTCTCAAACTATCTCATTCTCTCTTTCTCTCTCTCTCTCTCTCACTCTCTTTGGGATCTCATTTGACTCAGTCGAGCTGCCTTGCTAACTACTATCTTCATAGGCAGCTGCTTTGATTGCTGTCCAAGTAGGAAGCTCTTAGTGTTTTGGACCAGAGTTGCTGTTTCATTTGTCTCCTCTCTCTGCACTAGCAGCATATGCTAAAAACACTTACTAAAGTGCTGTTAAAGGTTTGTTTTTCTTCAGAAATGATAAATGAGAGTGAGCCAGCGATATCTATTTTCTTCGCTGTGCGACGGGACCGGGACCTGAGGAGATTCTAAAGGGGACTGGATTAGTAAAACGGCCTGTTTTATAGTATTTCAGCAGATTTCCCTTCAGAGCTGCGGCACAAGGATCTTCCTCCGACCTCATTTGCTTTAAAGTTCTCCACAAAAACTTGACATGATGTATTTGTGCTCTGTATCTCCGGAACCTTCCAACATGAAATGCTGCAGAATGCTGCACTTATTAATGCCATATTTAGGCATTCACTACCTAATTATCAATTCAAACACACATGTGTGATTTTGCATCTACATGTAATTGCTGATAGAAGGGGATCATTCTTTGTTTGCTGAGGTGCATTTTACGTTTCGTTTCTCTGATGCTTTTGGCACTCGCTGATGAAATCCACCAAGGCTCTCTGGGGTTTTCAATGTGTCAATGCAAATAAGGACTCGTCAGGAAAGACAATAAATGCGTTTCAGAAGCAATAACAGGTTGAGCCGGTGAAGAGGCTTCCAGTAATGACTTGAAAGAGATTTGAAGCAGTTGGTGCTTCGTAATAAATAATTGACTGCCATTAAATTCTAAGCGCTGTGCGAGGATGGCACGGCCCGTCTGAAGCATAACGTGGTTGTGCCGTGATTTCTAAACAGCAAATGCTGAGATATCTGAAGCTTTAATTGCACATGGAATATGGTAAATGTCTGCACTTATATAGCACCTTTTTTAACCTTAGCGGTATTCAAAGTACTTTACACTGCGACACATTCACCCAATCACACACACACACACGCGCACACACACACACACACACACACACACACACACACACACACACACACACACACACACCAATGATGGCAGAGCTGCCATGTAAGGTGCCAGCCTGCCATTGGGAGCAACTTGGGGTTCAGTGTCTTGCCCAAGGACACTTCGGCATGTGGAGTTGTGTGGAGTCATGTGGGCCGGGTATTTGCATTTGCTCAAAGAACATGTAATAGGTCATCTATCCAGTACTGGTGATGATTTTGATTCATCTCAGTGACTCAAGTCTTTTTAATCTGTTCACCAAAAAGATTTGTTCATTGACCGTTTCTGCAAATGACACTTTTGTGCCAGTAGATGGCGCCAAATGACCGTCTTTGAACGTGGAAAAAGCAGGGTCATTCATGATCAGAACAAGTCTAATTATCATTATATCACAAAGCATATCTGGCGAACTGTGAACTGCTGAGCATGACTTTAATTATGAGTTTCAATAAGTCCTTCTGACATTGTAAATAGTTGTTTATCACTCCATTTTATTCATAATACATCCGGCCACTTTTCTTGTTGAACGAGATTGCCCAATTGAACAAACGACTTACCGCCTCCTCTCGTTTAGTCCCTTAGCAGATCCTCGTTAACGACGACTGATTCATGCATTTTGTTCGTGAACAAGTGGACAGTACATTCAGATCATTCACGAATGAGACGTCTTATCTTGTTCAGACTCAAACGACTATTGATGGGTCATTCTTGAACGATTCGTTCATTTTGAACGAATCTTTTGTGTGACTCAGAAGAACGAGTAGTCTCGGAGACTGATTCGTTCATTCTGAACAAATCTTTTATGTGACTCAGAAGAACGAGTAGTCTCAGACAGTGATTCATTCATTTTGAACAAATCTTTTATGTGACTCAGAAGAACGAGTAGTCTCGGAGAGTGATTTGTTCATTTTGAATGAATCTTTTATGTGACTCAGAAGAATGAGTAGTCTCGGAGAGTGATTTGTTCATTCTGAACGAATCTTTTATGTGACTCAGAAGAACGAGTAGTCTCAGACTGTGATTCGTTCATTTTGAACAAATCTTTTATGTGACTCAGAAGAACGAGTAGTCTCGGAGAGTGATTTGTTCATTTTGAATGAATCTTTTATGTGACTCAGAAGAACGAGTAGTCTCGGAGAGTGATTTGTTCATTTTGAACGAATCTTTTATGTGACTCAGAACGAGTAATCTCGTAGATTGATTCGTTCATTTTGAATGAATCTTGTATGGGACTCAGAAGAACGAGTATTCTCAGAGAGTGATTCGTTCATTTTAAACGAATATTTTATGTGACTCAGAAGAACAAGTAGTCTCGGAGAGTGATTCGTTCATTTTGAATGAATCTTTTAAGTGACTCAGAAGAACGAGTAGTCTCGGAGAGTGATTCGTTCATTTTGAACTAATCTTTTATGTGACTCAGAAGAATGAGTAGTCTCGGAGAATGATTTGTCCATTTTGAACGAATCTTTTATGCGACTCAGAAGAACGAGTAGTCTCGGAGAGTGATTTGTTCATTTTGAACAAATCTTGTATGGGACTCAGAAGAACGAGTAGTCTCAGAGAGTGATTCGTTCATTTTGAACGAATATTTTATGTGACTCAGAAGAACGAGTAGTCTCGGAGAGTGATTTGTTCATTTTGAACAAATCTTGTATGGGACTCAGAAGAACGAGTAGTCTCAGAGAGTGATTCGTTCATTTTGAACGAATATTTTATGTGACTCAGAAGAACGAGTAGTCTCGGAGAGTGATTTGTTCATTTTGAACGAATCTTTTATGCGACTCAGAAGAACGAGTAGTCTCGGAGAGTGATTTGTTCATTTTGAACGAATCTTTTATGTGACTCAGAACGAGTAGTCTCGTAGATTGATTCGTTCATTTTGAACGAATATTTTATGTGACTCAGAAGAACGAGTAGTCTCGGAGAGTGATTTGTTCATTTTGAACGAATCTTGTATGGGACTCATAAGAACAAGTAGTCTCGGAGAGTGATTCGTTCATTTTGAACGAATATTTTCTGCGACTCAGAAGAATGAGTAGTCTCGGAGAGTGATTCGTTCATTTTGAACTAATCTTTTATGTGACTCAGAACGAGTAGTCTCGTAGATTGATTCGTTCATTTTGAACGAATATTTTATGTGACTCAGAAGAATGAGTAGTCTCGGAGAGTGATTTGTTCATTTTGAACGAATCTTGTATGGGACTCATAAGAACAAGTAGTCTCGGAGAGTGATTCGTTCATTTTGAACGAATATTTTCTGCGACTCAGAAGAACGAGTAGTCTCGGAGAGTGATTTGTTCATTTTGAACGAATCTTTTATGCGACTCAGAAGAACGAGTAGTCTCGGAGAGTGATTTGTTCATTTTGAACGAATCTTTTATGTGACTCAGAACGAGTAGTCTCGTAGATTGATTCGTTCATTTTGAACGAATATTTTATGTGACTCAGAAGAACGAGTAGTCTCGGAGAGTGATTTGTTCATTTTGAACGAATCTTGTATGGGACTCATAAGAACAAGTAGTCTCGGAGAGTGATTCGTTCATTTTGAACGAATATTTTCTGCGACTCAGAAGAATGAGTAGTCTCGGAGAGTGATTCGTTCATTTTGAACTAATCTTTTATGTGACTCAGAACTAGTAGTCTCGGAGAGTGATTTGTTCATTTTGAACGAATCTTGTATGGGACTCAGAAGAATGAGTAGTCTCGGAGAGTGATTCGTTCATTTTGAACTAATCTTTTATGTGACTCAGAACTAGTAGTCTCGGAGAGTGATTCGTTCATTTTGAATGAATCTTTTATGTGACTCAGAAGAACGAGTAGTCTCGGAGAGTGATTCGTTCATTTTGAATGAATCTTTTATGCGACTCATAAGAACGAGTAGTCTCAGAGAGTGATTCGTTCATTTTGAATGAATCTTTTATGTGACTCAGAAGAACGAGTAGTCTCGTAGATTGATTCGTTCATTTTGAATGAATCTTTTATGTGACTCAGAACGAGTAGTCTCGGAGAGTGATTCGTTCATTTGATGCGGGCCGGTCAAAACATTTAGGAGGGCCGTATTTGGCCCACGGGCCATATTTGGGGACCCCTGCTCTTTATCAAAAAGACTTGTGAGTGGGCTGTTTTGGCAAGTACATAACCACCTAGCAACTTGCCAGAAAACCATAGCACCGTCTCATGACACTCAGCAACGCCTTGGGAACCTCTCACAACAACTTCACATCATGCCAACAAGTTTTCACAAGCAAGCATCACTCTACACGCTGTCTTACATTTCCTCTTTAGTCCCAGCATTGTCACGGTAGAGCAGCCAGTTGGCATGACAACATTTTATTTTATTTTTTATCTTTCTATGAGTAATGCAACACAAATTCTTAAAGCACAATTTTTCAGCTGGGAAAAAGAAGAGAGCTTTCTCTGTCATTTGGATGTTAAGCTCACTGTTGCAGACCCTTTTGAAAGATTTGCATGTTAAATATTAACAGACCTTTCCTGCGTAACACTGCTGTTTTTCACACAATTTCATTTCAAGAAAGACGCAAATCAACTACTTGTAATTCAAAGTCTGACTGTACAGACAAAAATATATCAGGCATTTCTGCTAACCAAAAGAGACAAAATTGGATTTCAGTAAGTGTATTGTGGATTTTAGAGATAATATGTCGAGTCAAATGTCCAGTTACACAATTGTTTTGTAAGTGGGATAAAAACACCAGTATTTTATATTGCTTTTGTGTAAACAACGGACCACAAAACCACACAGGCAAACATTAAGACACTAGTAGACAACAGTATATATTGACAGTATATTTGAACCAAAAGGTCGAGCCGTGTTAGTAGTATTTTTCATGTCTGGTTGGGTTGTAGCATTTTTGCATATTATACAGTCCCACCAGAATTTCTCAGCACTTTATTCCTGATTTTTGCGGCCCAACATGATTTGCGATGCAATTTGTTGCATCTTTATGGGTTGTTATATGCAATGAAAACTCACAAATCATCATTATACACCTCTGTAATTCTGTTAAATATATTGTAAATGCAATTACATGTCAATGTTTTAGTTTCACAATAACTGAATATGCAGTTAGCAAGCAAAAAAAAAATAAAATAAAATAATAATAATAATAATTATTATATATATATATCTGTTTAACCTGCCCATAAACCAAACTAACTGTGATTGGTCAGTTTACGTGTCAGTCAGACTGTCTCTTCCTGTCATAGTGGCCGGTTCCTGACTTTAATTAGCTGCCATGTGCACCAGACTAGTTAGCACTCTCTTTTCCTCTCACTGATACAGTTGAAGTCTGAAGTTTACATACACTTTGGTTGAAGTCATTCACAGATTTCATATTAGCAAACTATAGTTTTGGCAAGTCGTTTAGTAATTTTGTAATTATTTCCAGTAATTGTTTACAGACCAATTGTGTCACTTTTAATAGACTATATCACAATTCCAGTGCATCAGATGTTTACATACACTAAGTTATCTGTGCCTTTAAGAAGATTGGAAAATTCCAGAAAATGATGTCAAGCCTTTAGACAGTTAGCCAGTTAGCTTCTGATAGGAGGTGCACTGAATTGGGGGTGTACCTGTGGATGTATTTTAAGGCCTACCTTCAAACTCAATGCCTCTTTGCTTGACATCATGGGGAAATCACAAGAAATCAGCCAAGACCTCAGAAAAACATTGTGGACCTCCACAAGTCTGGTTCATCCTTGGGAGCAATTTCCAAACACCTGAAGGAGCCACATTCATCTGTACAAACAATAGTACGCAAGTATAAACACCATGTGACCACGCAGCCATCCACGTTGCTAGGTCACGCAGGTCTTCGAAGAACGTAGACTACTCGCAGTAATATTGCTAAAAAGTAATGGTGAGGATTTACTGATGTTACCTACATGTTTAGCTTAATATTTTAAACTTGTGGGCTGGTCAAGGACGTCCAAATGTAGGGTGACCATACGTCCTCTTTTTCGGACCTTAAAAAAGTGTGCAGCTGGGATTTCTAAATTTGCAGAAATGTCCGGGATTCGGCTTTAGTTGCATTATGATGCATCTGGTCTAATACTTCATTGTGTGTGCGTATATTTGCATCGCTTTAACCCCTCGTTGTAAGTCCCGCCTTCTCACACACCGATTGGTCGATTATAAGAGGCTTGCAGCAACTATTGGCCAAAGTCCTGCCAGTCAATCTCTCTGCAAACTGTGTTCGGCATCAAACAGTTGCTTGACTGTAGCAGCAAATGACAGCTGAGCGGAAATAATGCCCAAATTTACAGAAGATTTGCACAAATAATTCTTATGCTTTCGTCCAGGTTGAGATCGGTGGGAAGCAGAATGTCTGACATGTAAAGCTGCACTTATGTATCAGATATTAATAAAGGTGCAAGTGATTTAGAAGCACACATGAGATCTGCGATGCATAAAGGATCAGCAAAAGGTGAAAGTTCATCAGGACTACTTTTTGTGACCAGGTAAAATTGTTATCACATTGCTTCATTTTACATGGCCATTCAAAATAATAGTAAATGAAGGTACACTCACGGTCGACGGCCGTTCCTACACTTCCAGGCGGACGGGCTCCCTGTCCCCCGGCATATGGCTCCTCCTTCCCGGGTTTTCGGCACCAGTGTAAAGGCATTCATGGAAAGGAGGAGGCGAGAACTGGCTTCTAAGTGCAATTAATCTCATGATTTTTTCGTAGTTAATTGCGATTGCTCTCTTGGTTTTTCGTAGTTAATTGCGATTAATCTCATGATTTTTCCCAGTTGATCGCGATTAATCTCCTGATATCGCATAGATAATCGAGATAATCACATGATTTTTCCACAGTTAAGCGCGATTAATCGCTGGATTTTTCATAGATGAGCATGACTAATCGCATGCTTTTCCCATAGCTAATCGTGATTAATCTCCTGATAGTGCAAATTTAAGCGCGATTAATTGCTTGATTTTTCATAGTTACTCGCGATTAATTTCCTGATAGTTCGTAGTTAATCATGTTTAATCTCATGCTTTTTCATAGTTAATCGCAATTAATCTCCCGATAGTTTGTAGTTAATCGCGATTTATCTCCTGATATTTCGTAGTTAATCGCGATAAATCTCATGATTTTCCATAGTTAGTCGCGATTAATCTCCTGGTAGTTCGTAGTTAATCACGATTAATCTCGTGATTTTCCATAGTTTATCGCGATTAATCTCGTGAGTTTCCATAGTTTATCGTGATTAATCTCGTGATTTTCCATAGTTTAGCGCGATTAATCTCGTGAGTTTCCATAGTTTATCGCGATTAATCTCGTGAGTTTCCATAGTTTATCGCGATTAATCTCGTGATTTTTCCATAGTTTATCGCGATTAATCTCGTGATTTTCCATAGTTTATCGCGATTAATCTCGCGATTTTTCCATAGTTGATCACGATTTATCTCGTGAGTTTCCATAGTTTATCGCGATTAATCTCGTGATTTTCCATAGTTTATCGCAATTAATCTCGTGATTTTCCATAGTTAATCGTGATTAATCTCCTGATAGTGCAAATTTAAGCGCGATTAATTGCTTGATTTTTCATAGTTACTCGCGATTCATTTCCTGATAGTTCGTAGTTAATCATGTTTAATCTCATGCTTTTTCATAGTTAATCGCAATTAATCTCCCGATAGTTTGTAGTTAATCGCGATTTATCTCCTGATATTTCGTAGTTAATCGCGATAAATCTCATGATTTTCCATAGTTAGTTGCGATTAATCTCCTGGTAGTTCGTAGTTAATCACGATTAATCTCGTGAGTTTCCATAGTTTATCGCGATTAATCTCGTGAGTTTCTATAGTTTATCGTGATTAATCTCGTGATTTTTCCATAGTTTATCGCGATTAATCTTGTGAGTTTCCATAGTTTATCGCGATTAATCTCGTGATTTTCCATAGTTTATCGCGATCAAACTCGTGAGTTTCCATAGTTTATCGCGATTAATCTCGTGATTTTTCCATAGTTTATCGCGATTAATCTCGTGATTTTTCCATAGTTAATCACGATTAATCTCGTGAGTTTCCATAGTTTGTCGCGATTAATCTCGTGATTTCCCATAGTTAATCGCGATTAATCTTGTGCGTTTCCATAGTTTATCGCAATTAATCTCGTGATTTTCCATAGTTAATCGTGATTAATCGCGTGAGTTTCCATAGTTTATCGCGATTGATCTCGTGATTTTCCCATAGTTAATCGCGATTAATCTCGAGAATTTCCATAGTTAATCGCAATTAACCTCGTGATTTTTCCATAGTTAATCACGATTAATCTCGTGAGTTTCCATAGTTTATCGCGATTGATCTCGTGATTTTCCCATAGTTTATCGCGATTAATCTCGCGATTTTCCATAGTTAATCGCGATTGAGCTCGTGAGTTTCCATAGTTTATCGCGATTAATCTCGAGAATTTCCATAGTTAATCGCAATTAATCTCGTGATTTTCCATAGTTGATCGCGATTAATCTCGTGAGTTTCCATGGTTTATCGTGATTAATCTCGCGATTTTCCATAGTTAATCGCGATTGATCTCGTGAGTTTCCATAGTTTATCGCGATTAATCTCGTGATTTTCCATAGTTAATCGCAATTAATCTCGTGAGTTTCCATAGTTTATCGCAATTAATCTCGTGATTTTCCATAGTTAATCGCGATTAATCTCATGTTTTTTTTGTTATATTTTGTTATATTTTGTTGTTCTTTCCAAAGAAGGAAATAAATGCATTTTGACAGGAAGTATATACTGTATGGTCAAATTTCAGCACTTTTACAATTTTTGATTAATCGCGATTAACTATGAAAAATCATGAGATTAATCGTGATTAACTCACCATTTCAAGTAACATTAAACATTTACCAAAGTCTAAGTGTGATATTGACTGATTGGTAGAAGTACTATTCATTGCAATGTGTATTAAATCTCTTAAACCCTCATTCTCTATGATATTTATCATCACTTTTCACTTTGGATACAGACTGCACTTGATTTGTTTCAGGGCAGCAAGTGCCTTTCTATGGCACGGACTCACTGTTGTGTGTTTGTTTGTAGTGTGTAACATAGTGCAATGTCCTCGATGGACACATCAGGGATATTACACTCATTTTAACTCTCCTGAGCTGAATAAAATGTCAGAATCTAATGTCAAATCTGTACATGCCTTAATCGCGATTCAGAAATCGTGATTAATCGCATGCGTCAGAGCGTTAACGCCGACAGCACTAGTGATTACCGTTGTGAATGACACAATGTTTTCCTGTTTACCTCGTCACTGCTGTTTAAAATGTTGGGGCTGTTTCATCTGGTTTCAAAGAGTTTTGCACAAAGCCTTTTTGGTTGACACATCTAACGCTGTGTTTACCACGGGACTGTGCAGTGCGTTCCTCTTGGCTCTTGGCTTTCGCCGATCATGTAATTATCAATTATATATATACACTGATCAGCCACAATATTAAAACCACTGACAGGTGAAGTGAATATCATTGATTATATCGTTACAATGGCACCTGTCAAGGGGTGGGATATATTAGGCAGAAAGTGAACAGTCAGTTCTTGAATTGTAGGAAAAATGGGCGAGCGGACAGATCTGAGCGACTTTGACAAGTGCCAAATTGTGATGTCTAGAGGACTGGCTCAGAGCATCTCCAAAACAGCAGGTCTTGTGGGGTGTTAGTACCTACCAAAAGTGGTCCAAGGAAGGACAACCGGTGATCCGGAGACAGGGTCATGGGCACCCGAGGCTCACTGATGCACGTGGGGAGCGAAGGTTAGCCCGTCTGGTCCGATGCCACAGAAGAGCTACTGTAACGCATATTGCTGATAAATGTAATGATGGCCATGATGGAAAGGAGTCAGAACACACAGTGCATCACTGCGGATGGGACTGTGTAGCCACAGACCGGACAGAGTGCCCATGATGACCCCTGCCCACTGCCGAAAGAGCCTACAATGGGCATGTGAGGGTCAGAACTGGACCTTGGAGCAATGGAAGAAGGTGGCCTGGTCTGATGAATCATGTCTTCTTTTAGATCATGTGGACGGCCGGGTACATGTGCGACGTTTACCTGGGATGAGATGGCAGCAGGATGCAACATGGGAGGAGGGCAGGCCGGCGGAGGCAGTGTGATGCCCTGGGCAATGTTCTGCTGGGAAACCTTCAGTCCTGGTATTCATGTGGATGTTACATTGACACATACCAGCTACCTAAACATAGTAGCAGACCAGGTACACCCCTTCATGACAACGGTATTCCCTGATGGCAGTGGCCTCTTTCAGCAGGATAATGCACCTGCCACACTGCACACATTGTTCGGGAATGGTTTGAGGAACATGATGAAGAGATCAAGGTGTTGACTTGGCCTCCAAATTCCCCAGATCTCAATCCGATTGAGCATCTATGGGATGTGCTGGACCAACATGTCCGATCCATGGATGCCCCACCTCACAACTTACAGGACTTAAAGGATCAGCTGCCAGATATCACAAGACACCTTCAGAGGTCTTGCGGAGTGTCCATACCATGCTGTTTTGGCGGCACAAGGGGGACCTACACTATATTAAGCAGGTGGTTTTAATGATGTGGCTGCTCAGTGTATATACTGTATAAACATTTTCTGACACAAATTGACCTGTTTCCTCAGATTGACCCACTCTAATATCCTAAACTTCACCTGCAAGTCATGAGATTGTGTTTGGCTGCTGTCCGTGGTGCTGAACGTCTCCCTGCATGAAACAGAAGTGATGCTGAATGCAGCAAATATCAAACAGCCTTCTGATCCCCCTTCACATGGACAAGAAGAACTGTGGCTGAACAAGATCTCAGCAGTGGGATTTCCTCAAGACCTTTCACATCCTGACATCAAAGTCAATAAGAATACAAAATGTGTATATAGAGATTCATTCCAATGTCATTCTCTACTGATATACAGTGTATGTGATATACCTTTGGATGTGAACAGTGCACTGGATAGCTGCTGGAGAGTAATTGTAATGCAGTGCACTCTGTACAGAGCTCTTCGCTCATGCTGTGAGTCACACATGGAAGTCATGTGATGACTGAAGAGGTGCCCACTTTTATGAATGAAATCTTCACTGTTAGACAGGCTGATTTCTCTCGCTTGCCCTCCTTTCCAGAAGTGCTGACTGCAACAGTAATGCTAAATGCTCCGCATGAGTGCTATTAATAGACGGTCTGCACTTATATAGATCATTTAATAAATAGTAAATGGTCTGCACTTATATAGCGGCTTTTTAACCTTATCGGTATTCAAAGCGCTTTACACTGTGTCTCATTCACCCATTCACACACACACATTCAAACACCAATGATAGAGGTGGAGCTGCCATGCAAGGCGCTAGCCTGCCATTGGGAGCAACTTGGGGTTCAGTGTCTTGCCCAAGGACACTACGGCATGTGGAGTCGTATGGGCCGGGATTCAAACCACCAACCCTACGATTGGTGGCCGACCCGCTCTACCACCTGAGCCTAGTTTGAGAAGTGTTTCGGCTTCTTGCACGGTTTTCAATATTCTCTACACTCCTCTACATCTGGTGATTTGTTTTCTTCTATCTCAGATGATATTTTAAAGGGCCAAACCAGCACATGCTGTTATTATCTTGGGCATTTGGTTTATTCTTGTGTTGGGGCGGAGGAGTCTTCATCCCCATCACATTCATCCCCAAAACGTTTTCAGTGCAACAGGGTTGGGTTATTGATCACTTGTAGAAATGTTTTATATAAATGGTGTATGTTTAAGGTTTTTTGGGTTACTATTGTAATGTATGATTTGCCCAGGGATGGATTACTGACTGGGCCAATTGGGCCAGTGCCCAGGGCCCTTGAATGCCCGGGGGGGCCCTGGGCTTTAAGGTTGCGCAATCCAGTTTAGCGATCCCCTGCTCGAAAAACCCATCAACAATGAAAACGAAACAACACCCCCCCCAACCCCACCCCCTCGCCAGTCAACAACTTATGGAGGTGGGGCCCTTGGAGTTAATTGGACCCGGGGCCTTAGCAAGTCATAATCCGTCCCTGGATTTGCCGTAAAAGCATTCAACCCCGAAATAATAATTTGAAAAGTGGTTCAGCATTTTTGGCACAGTTTCCAAAATGATTAAGCAATAAAAATGACTGTATATGATTTATTTATGTAGTTTTTTTCTTAAATATTAAAAGAAAAATTACGGGTTTGGTATATAAGTTAAGCTCAATCAACAGCATTTCTAACATAATGTTGATTACCACAAAAAAATATTATTTCAAACAGTTCCTACTTTTCTGTAATTAAAGCAAACATCGAGGTTCCAGTGAGGCACTTACAATGGAAGTCAATGGGGACCATTTTTGTAGGGTTTAAAGGCAGAAACGTGAAGCTTATAATTGCATAAAATAACTTGCATTAAATCTTGTGTTAAAACTTAAATTGTTGTTTTAGGGCGTTTTATGTGTTACGTTGACATTGCATGTATATTGAACCTGGAATATTCCTTTAAATTAGATATTAAAGGGCCAAACTAGCACATGCTCTTCATTTCTTTGCATTTGCAATAGCCATTGGCATATTTCCCACTATACAATAAAGGGGTTCAGTTCTTCGACAGAATGATAACCCATATGGTTACGTGCTTTTCATCAGTGATGTGGGCTCAGACTGCTGCTTTAAGCTCTCTGGTGCTGATGTTGGAGTGAGCTGGGATGCTTCGCATCATTTCCACCTCTGCGGCAGACTGAAGTGAAGGAGAATGAGGAATAACCCCCTTGTCTCTTCCAGCTGTTTCCCTTGTCAATAGAAAAGCCTTTTATTCTGAGACAGACAGGACAGTCAGACAGGAGCCGAAACATCTGCGCATCATCTGCTCATTATATGGCACACTTTAATATCCATTTATCCCTGTTTTCAGGACACGGTGGCCATCGCATCCATACATTTACCGCTGGCTGTTTCTCAATCTGTGGATAACTCCACCTGCAAGCTGCAGTTGGTCGTCTTCCGCAATGGAAAGCTCTTTCCTTGCACGGGGAATTCGTCAAATCTTGCGGATGATGGGAAGCGCAGGAGCGTCTCGACACCAGTTGCGTTCACCAAATTAGGTAAGGCTGAAAATTGTCCGTGCATTAGTCTTTTGCCAATGAGTTAAACCAGATGCATCCATTAAGTGCTTGAAAGAAATAGCGACCATGCCATTCGATGTTTTTACCGGCGAATTTATGACGTTTCTTAAACGCACCACGTCACGCGCAATTATGAGCAAGCTTGACTGGAATGCATGCATGAATTTGCAGCAGTTGCACTGCATTTATTTATTTATTTTTCATGGGTACGATATTGCAATGGGATATTTATAGCACGGCGTCACGCGCGATTTTAAGCAAACGTTGTTGCAATGATGTTGCAACAGTTCACGTGCGCCAGTTTAACAATTCAAAGTGAAGAAGAGCCAGTTACCTGCGCAATGAGAAACTGCATTAATAATGACGCAACAGAATTGACAAACACCAGATCAACAGATTGATAGGGATGCATATTCATGGCACAAATAAAGTAGTCAGCACTTGAGCTCTTTTTGCTGTATGGACGTGCGTGACTGTGTGTTATTGCGTGCGTCGATTTCCGTAAAGCTCTTGGATAGCTCTGGAATACTTATGGACTTTCTTCTTGACGCAATGTGTTGCTCTCCGGTGTAGATGGGTGTAGCCCCGGGAGCCCCGTGCAGCCGGTTACTGTCGCTCTCCGGCACTTCTCGCGGGGAGTAGACCCCACCGCAGCCTACTGGGATTTTGATCTGCTCGATGGACACGGCGGCTGGCGGGCGGAAGGGTGCCACATAACGGGCTCCGGACTCAACACGACCACCATCCACTGCGCACACCACAACAACCTCGCAGTGCTCATGGTAAGTGAGTTATGTTGAGGTCATTTACTCCTCTGAGTGCTTTAAATGTCCCCTTTTAAAAGTCTTGGGTCAATTATTAAAATCAAATGCGATTAGACTCCAGTGGCATTGTGCGTAGAACAAGTACAGCGCCAATGGAACACAGTTAGCATCTAATTAGAAGTCCATATAGCAATATATTGAATCATATTATGGTCATAGTGGAAAAGCGATGGGATGGCAAGAAACCAGTTCAATGCATATGACAAGAAATATAAATAGGGAATGTGCAGCATACAGTGGGAATGGTGTCGAAGGGGGACGCGTCCTCAACCATTTCTCACCTTTGATGGATGGATGGATGGATGGGATAGATAGACAGATAGACAGACAGATAGAGTATATCTTAGAGTGTTCTTGATCGATCCCATGATTGGTTCCAGCTATTGCTGTAACTGGTGGTGGTGAAGATGGTTAAACATGGTGTTCTGGTGACTCAAAAGTTGTAGGTTCGTTAGAGGCACTCCAGGTTACTCCATGAGGACTCCATGTGTTATGAGTGTACTGTAGATAGTTTGCATGAAAGCATCTGCTAAGTAACAATTAGTGTGGGGGGGTGGACTTGTTCGTTCTGCGCCGCCTTCGGATCATCAGGTGCAGCCCGGCTTTAATGTGCGGGAAAGCGCGTGAGCACCGTCTGCATGACTCGATCGCGCTCTGATCGGACTCACGCTCGGATATCAGCGGATTCTCCGCGTGAAATCGGTTTGATGAGGATTTTAGCGCGAGCGCAATGGCATCTGATCATCCGTAGTGCCACCGCGAGCTCGAGCGCACAGCCGCCGAATGTTCACCGACGACTGGGACTCCATGACCGGGAGGTCAGTCCGAACAGAACGGGGATGCATTTATCGGGTGTATTTGCTTGTCAACTGAGAGAACAAAGTCATCCATCGTTGATGCTGAGAAGTCTGAGCGCAAATGAAGGAGGAATGCCGAAGAAACGATTTAAATACGTGTATCTATCGTTTACCTGTCCTGGATGTATGTGTGTGTGTGTGTGTGTGTGTGTGTGTGAGAGAGAGAGAGAGAGAGAGAGAGAGAGACTGTCTTTCTTCAGTCACATTTTTTTTAGGTTCATGTCTTGTCAAATGCTTATTATATTTAATATTGTATATTGTTATTATAATTAGTATTTTATTAATTACCTGGCACCTTATTTTAATTCTATTTATATTGTTATTTGTTACTGTTTTATTATTCATATTTGTCTTGTCATTATCTGTTTTGTGTATTAATGCTTTGGCAATATTGTATGTACACAATCATGCCAATAAGGTACTTTAAATTAAATTGAGAGAGACAGGTAGAGAGAAAGAAAAATAGAGAGAGAGACATGTAGAGAAAGAGAGAGAGAGACAGGTAGAGAGAAAGAAAAATAGAGAGAGACAGATAGAGAGAGAGGTAGAAATAAAGAGAAATAGAGAGAGACAGATTGAGAAAGAGACATGTAAAGAAAGAGAGAGAGACAGATAGAGAGAGAGACATGTAAAGAAAGAGAGAGAGACAGGTAGAGAGAGAGACAGATAGAGAGAGACATGTAGAGAAAGAGAGAGAGACAGGTAGAGAAAACTAGATTACCATCTATAACTGCACATAAAGCATTTTTGAAGCACCATATTCTTTCAAAAGTACAAATATCATTCATTGACTTGTAATAGTGAAAATCAATTAACACTCTTGATTTTACAGATATCTAATATTCTGTCCAGGCTTTAAATCCATTCTATTTTTCCTGCTTATATATAGATAGATATATATATATATTGCCATCTTTGCTTTACCTGCCATAAAATGTAAAACCTGGCAAACAAATCTGTCACTTCGCTTAAACTTTACACCAAGAATAAAAACGATCTAAAAACAGGTTGAAACCTGTTACATTGCACAAAAACATGAAATATTAAACAAATAAACAAAAAGCACAATCTAAACTATTTCCAGCATTCGACTTTGAAGTAAAAACATTTACAGCAATTGCCCCATGTAGAATTCTCCATTGCACGTCACCAGCTCTTTTCTCTAACGGGGGCTTATACAGCGCTCTCCATTCTGGCTTTACACTCTCATTTAACCTAAACAAGGAACGCAAAGGTGTGTCTACCTGCTTTACTAAGGTTTTTGTGTTAAAGATTAACACACATGCTTTAGACAAACTTTTACCATCTGTTGAGAAGAAATCCCAGTCCATTTATTTTCCAGCATTTAGAAAAAAAACAGTACAGTAATTTAACTTAGGTGACACATATACAGTTGGAAAATGATCACTCACATTGGGAAAAGATTTTCCTTCAAGAAAAGAAAGTTAAATTTTTTTTCTCCTCAATTGTAAAAATTGACTTCCATTTTTTAATCATTTGTGAAACCAAGCGTAGTGATGAAATAGACAATTTTTTCAGCCACTAGTTCTGTGTTTTCAAAGTTAGGGCCAGATAAGCTTAATAAAAGACCCAAAGTCGTGACCTGGGAATTGCACAGTCCAGTCCTATTGAGTCCAGGAAAGAAATCCCCATTGGAAGTTATGTCCAGACGCGCTCCATATACTAATGGCTCTTCAAGCAGCCAAAAGAGTGAGTCCGTGCAACTTTTCCTTTGTGGACTGAACAGCTTCCAGACTTTGAATAGATTCCTATAGAATATAGGCAGCTTTGCCATGTCCAGTTTTGTGAGGTCCAAAAAAAATAAAAACGTATCCATTTTTACTCCAGCATATTCTTTAAAATACGCAGGTTACCACTCTCCAATTGAAGTCCATTGGCCCTTTTAAAAGTCTCTGTATGATCTTCAACCGAAAAGTTGCCATTCTACTTTGTAGATGTAGCAATCCATTACCACCTTCATCTTTTGGCAGATATACCACGCTCTCAGGTATCCAATGCAGATGATCCCAAAAAAATCTTAAAAAATAGCCTGAATCTCAGCCAGCAACTTTACAGTAGGATCCATGCATGCCAACTTGTGCCACAGAGATGATGCTACTAAATTATTAATAATCAGAGGACCTCCCAGGTACACAATAGCTTTGATCTGGCTTAATTACTTCTTCCATCAATCCTGCCAATCTATTTGCTAACTCTTTGGAAAGTGTGTGTGTGTGTGTGTGTGTGTGTGTGTCTGACCTCAGTGTGTTCCCCTACTGTCCACCACAGTGACCCTCAGTAATGTGTGTGTGTGTGTGTGTGTGTGTCTGACCTCAGTGTGTTCCCCTACTGTCCGCCACAGTGACCCTCAGTAATGTGTGTGTGTGTGTGTGTGTGTGTGTGTGTGTCTGACCTCAGTGTGTTCCCCTACTGTCCACCACAGTGACCCTCAGTAATGTGTGTGTGTGTGTGTGTGTGTGTGTCTGACCTCAGTGTGTTCCCCTACTGTCCACCACAGTGACCCTCAGTAATGTGTGTGTGTGTGTGTGTGTGTGTGTGTGTGTGTGTGTGTGTGTGTGTCTGACCTCAGTGTGTTCCCCTACTGTCCACCACAGTGACCCTCAGTAATGTGTGTGTGTGTGTGTGTGTGTGTGTGTATATGTTAAAACACTGTGGTATCAAATGTTCAAATGTTCACAGAAATTATAATCTGTTACACTGTTAATTTGTGCAATTAATTTAATTTGTACATTTAAATTGTTATAATACTTTATTATTCTTTATGTCTTTATAATTATTCTATGTGTTCCAAGCTTTGGCAATATTGTAATATGTACAGTCATGCCAATAAAGCAATTGGAATTGAAAAATTGAAAATTGAATTGAGAGAGAGACATGTAAAGAAATAGAGAGAGACATGTAGAGAAAGAGAGAGAGACAGGTAGAGAGAGACATGTAGAGAGAAAGAGAAATAGAGAGACAGATAGAGAGAGAGACAGGTAGAGAGAAAGAGAAATAGAGAGAGACAGATAGAGAGAGACATGTAGAGAAAGAGAGAGAGACAGGTAGAGAGAGACATGTAGAGAGAAAGAGAAATAGAGAGACAGATAGAGAGAGAGACAGGTAGAGAGAAAGAGAAATAGAGAGAGACAGATAGAGAGAGACATGTAGAGAAAGAGAGACAGATAGCGAGAGAGACAGTTTGTAATCAGTACATAAGAGTGATACTGGGCGCCATTTTTTATTTCCGTAAGGTCTCCTTTTTTGGTAGTAGTGAAAGGACCGCTCTTCGGCAGCTCAACGACAGTCGCCCTCCAGCCAAACTTTCGTTAAGCACCATGAGCAAGTCTTCACCTACTACTTCCCATAAAGGCTTATAAAAAAGTCTACAGAAAGACCATCCATACCTGGCGCTTTTCCTGATTCCATGCCTCGAATCGCTTTGGACAGCTCAGTTAAGCTTAAATCACCACTGATCTTTGCATTGGCTTCTTCCAATAACTTAGGCAGGTTTCCAAAAAAAACCTCTGTCAGAATCTTCCTCCAGTTTGAGCTCACTCTTATACAAATGTTCATAAAAACAAACTGCTCTCTTTCTAATTTCTTTAGGGTCTGATAATAACATCCCCGTCTCAGATCTCAAAGCATTGATCATTCTTTTCTGAACATTTTTCTTCTCTAAATTATAGAAAACCTTCGTTGGCGTCCAATTGATCTATATTTTGAAAACGTGAGCTGACCATTGCTCCTTGTGTTTTAACACCTAGTAGGTCGGCTATCTGATTTTTCCTTGTTGAAATAGCCTCCAAATATCTATCCTGACCATTTTGTTCTTCTAATTTTTTAAGTTTCACTATTTCAGCCTCTAAATTTTCTAAAGATTTGTTTATCTCCACAGTGACATTTTAAGTATACTGCTGACAGAACATTTTTATCTGTACCTACATGATTCCTGTCTACTTCTTTTTCTGAACAGTTAAAATCCCCCCTAAAAATAAATAATCTTCATCACCAAAATCTTGTAGTGTTAACGAGAGAGGGTCTAAAAAAACACATTCTATCAATTGCTAAAGTTGGAACATAAACACAAATTAATACTAAAACTATATTCTCAAAACATGCTTTTACTTTTAAAAGCCTTCCACGTTTAACTTCTTCAACACTATAAGAAAGCTACATTTCACAGACCACATCTCAAAGACAGCACGATCATGTAGATTTACACTCTACAATATCAGGAAGATAAGACCTTTCCTCTCTGAACATGCCACACAACTGCTTGTTCAGTCACTTGTCATCTCTAGACTGGACTACTGTAATGCTCTCATTGCAGGCCTTCCTGCATGTGCAATTAGACCTCTGCAAATGATCCAGAATGCAGCAGCACATCTGGTCTTTAATGAACCAAAGAGAGCACGTTTCACCACTCTTTGTCTCTCTCCACTGGCTGCCGGTTGATGCACGTATTAAATTCAAGGCCCTTATGCTGCATACAGAACAGTCACTGGGTCTGCTCCAGCATACCTAAAATCATTTATGCAGATCTACATGCCCACTAGAAGCCTGCGGTCGGCTAATGAGCGGCGCCTTGTTGTACCAACACAAAGAGGCACCAAAACACTTTCCCGGACATTCTTTGTTTGTAAAGGCCATTGTTGGATGGCCACCAAAACATGTTTTAAGATTCACATCCCATGGGAATTTTTTTGATCAGAGAAATCAATTTCCCATATCGAGAGAGTGTTTTTGAAAGAATCTCATCACTAATGAATGGTGGAACATTAAACAGAGTTACTTTTTTGGAAGGTAAAGAGATTGGCAGTACTGGGGTGAAAACACCCTCAATGACATTAGCATTCTCTACCAATACATTTGCTTTTTCCACTGTATGCAGAAAAATCACTGTTGCATTGTTCATCCTTGATGCTGACAACACACAATCATATCCAACCACTTCACCCACAGCTAAACAACAGTCTTCCACACTTGCTGTGTTCGTCACTTTCACTCCGTGGTGCTGCGTAAGGCTACTCACTATGGAGTGGTGTTGGCGTAGTGGGCTAAAGCACATAACTGGTAATCAGAAGGTTGCTGGTTTGATCCCCACAGCCACCACCATTGTGTCCTTGAGTAAGACACTTAACTCCAGGTTGCTCCGGGTGGATTGTCCCTGTAATAAGTGCACTGTAAGTCAATTTGGTGGTTGCGTAGTGGCCTAAAGCACATAACTGGTAATCAGATGGTTGCTGGTTTGATCCCCACAGCCACCACCATTGTGTCCTTGAGTAAGACACTTAACTCCAGGTTGCTCCGGGTGGATTGTCCCTGTAATAAGTGCACTGTAAGTCACTTTGGTGGTGGCATAGTGGCCTAAAGCACATAACTGGTAAGCAGAAGGTTGCTGGTTTGATCCCCACAGCCACCACCATTGTGTCCTTGAGTAAGACACTTAACTCCAGGTTGCTCTGGGGGGATTATCCCTGTAATAAGTGCACTGTAAGTCACTTTGGTGGTGGTGTAGTGGGCTAAAGCACATAACTGGTAATCAGAAGGTTGCTGGTTCAATCCCCAGAGTCACCACCATTGTGTCCTTGAGTAAGACACTTAACTCCAGGTTGCTCTGGGGGGATTGTCCCTGTAATAAGTGCACTGTAAGTCACTTTGGATAAAAACGTCTGCCAAATGCATAAATGTAAATGTAAATGTACTCAGTACCGGCATTCCCAGGGCTGCCATACTTCTTTAAAGAAGCGACCAGCACACAGCCCACACAAAACAACCCTCCTAACTGTCTCTTATCTTTTCACACAACAATATTTTAGAAAAAGAGAAAAAGATTTTAGAAATCCAAGTTACTTACGTGAACTCCAAACACACTCACACTCACCTCCACTCGCTCAACAGACGCTCACGCATGCGCACGAGAGAGAGCGAGAGAGAGAGAGAGAGAGAGAGAGAGAGAGAGAGAGAGACAGACAGAGAGAGAGAGAGAGAGAGACAGACAGAGAGAGAGAGAGAGTGAGAGAGATAGAGAGAGAGACAGACAGACAGAGAGAGAGAGAGAGAGACAGACAGAGAGAGAGAGAGAGAGAGACAGACAGAGAGAGAGAGAGAGACAGACAGAGAGAGAGAGAGTGAGAGAGATAGAGAGAGAGACAGACAGACAGAGAGAGAGAGAGAGAGAGAGAGAGACAGACAGAGAGAGAGAGAGAGAGAGACAGACAGAGAGAGAGAGAGAGTGAGAGAGATAGAGAGAGAGACAGACAGACAGAG
>JAVLUX010000021.1:1722500-1732500 GCA_032164185.1 Moxostoma hubbsi
GAAAAGAATCAGGGCATAAGAGTCATTTGATCCTGAATCAGACTACATTTGAAAAGAATCAGGGCATAAGAGTCATTTGATCCTGAATCATACTACATTTGAAAAGAATCAGGGCATAAGAGTCATTTGATCCTGAATCAAACTACGTTTGAATAGAATCAGGGCATAAGATTCATTTGATCCTGAATCAGACTACATTTGAAAAGAATCAGGGCATAAGAGTCATTTGATCCTGAATCAAACTACATTTGAAAAGAATCAGGGCATAAGAGTCATTTGATCCTGAATCAGACTACATTTGAAAAGAATCAGGGCATAAGAGCCATTTGTTCCTGAATCAGACTACATTGAAAAGAATCAGGGCATAAGAGTCATTTGATCCTGAATCAGACTACATTTGAAAAGAATCAGGGCATAAGAGTCATTTGATCCTGAATCAGACTACATTGAAAAGAATCAGGGCATAAGAGTCATTTGATCCTGAATCAGACTACATTTGAAAAGAATCAGGGCATAAGAGTCATTTGATCCTGAATCAGACTACATTTGAAAAGAATCAGGGCATAAGAGTCATTTGATCCTGAATCAAACTACATTTGAAAAGAATCAGGGCATAAGAGCCATTTGATCCTGAATCAGACTACATTTGAAAAGAATCAGGGCATAAGAGCCATTTGATCCTGAATCAAACTACATTTGAAAAGAATCAGGGCATAAGAGTCATTTGATCCTGAATCAGACTACATTTGAAAAGAATCAGGGCATAAGAGTCATTTGATCCTGAATCAGACTACATTGAAAAGAATCAGGGCATAAGAGTCATTTGATCCTGAATCAGACTACATTTGAAAAGAATCAGGGCATAAGAGTCATTTGATCCTGAATCAAACTACGTTTGAATAGAATCAGGGCATAAGATTCATTTGATCCTGAATCAGACTACATTTGAAAAGAATCAGGGCATAAGAGTCATTTGATCCTGAATCAGACTACATTTGAAAAGAATCAGGGCATAAGAGTCATTTGATCCTGAATCAAACTACATTTGAAAAGAATCAGGGCATAAGAGCCATTTGATCCTGAATCAAACTACATTGAATAGAATCAGGGCATAAGAGTCATTTGATCCTGAATCAGACTACATTTGAAAAGAATCAGGGCATAAGAGTCATTTGATCCTGAATCAGACTACATTTGAAAAGAATCAGGGCATAAGAGTCATTTGATCCTGAATCAGACTACATTGAAAAGAATCAGGGAATAAGAGTAATTTGATCCTGAATCAAACTACATTTGAAAAGAATCAGGGAATAAGAGTCATTTGATCCTGAATCAAACTACATTTGAAAAGAATCAGGGAATAAGAGCCATTTGATCCTGAATCAAACTACATTTGAAAAGAATCAGGGAATAAGAGTCATTTGATCCTGAATCAGACTACATTTGAAAAGAATCAGGGAATAAGAGTCATTTGATCCTGAATCAAACTACATTTGAAAAGAATCAGGGAATAAGAGTCATTTGATCCTGAATCAAACTACATTTGAAAAGAATCAGGGAATAAGAGTCATTTGATCCTGAATCAGACTACATTTGAAAAGAATCAGGGCATAAGAGTCATTTGATCCTGAATCAAACTACATTTGAAAAGAATCAGGGAATAAGAGTCATTTGATCCTGAATCAAACTACATTTGAAAAGAATCAGGGAATAAGAGTCATTTGATCCTGAATCAAACTACATTTGAAAAGAATCAGGGAATAAGAGTCATTTGATCCTGAATCAGACTACATTTGAAAAGAATCAGGGCATAAGAGTCATTTGATCCTGAATCAAACTACATTTGAAAAGAATCAGGGAATAAGAGTCATTTGATCCTGAATCAAACTACATTTGAAAAGAATCAGGGAATAAGAGTCATTTGATCCTGAATCAAACTACATTTGAAAAGAATCAGGGAATAAGAGTCAATTTTGTGTGAACGGGATAACATATTCATGATCCAAAAGCACATTAAAGCACCATAAAAGTCATGCATAGTGTGTGTGCGCTGTATTTGAAGTCATGTAAAGCCATAAGATCGTGCTGCGTGAGAGACAGTCTCCCATTTCACCCATTTTTAAATCTGGCATGCATGTGAGAACTGAGAATGTCTGTTGTTTACATGAGCGTCCGCCAAAATGCATAAAGCTTAATGCCCCCCACAAATAACAAAATCAAAGCAAAAATACGTGTTAATACTGTGGTGATTTTGGTACCTTTAATAATCCTGTGAGAGAGCTCTCTAAATGCTTCTGTGGATGTGAACTGCTGCACTGTCACCGAAAGTAAACCAATTGTAGTTGCCTAGCTACAGAGGTTTGCAGGTATTGACAAACTTATATTGCCAATAAATATCCAGTCATTTCACACACATTTTTGGATAACTGTGAGAACATGGGAAACAGCGAAATAACAGACTGTTACTTTTCATGTCATGTTAACGTACGTTAGATAATAGCGCATTTAATGTATCCCATCATTTTCACCACAAAGAGCTTCAAACTGTTGCAATCTGATTCTGTCTGTCTGTGTGTGTCTCAGGATCTGAAGAAGGTGTTGTCGTTTCCTCCGTATCCGGGCGAGTTCTTGCACCCGGTGGTGTACGCCTGCACAGCTGTCATGCTGCTCTGCCTGTTTGCCTCCATCATCACCTACATAGTGCACCACAGGTAGGGCACCTCCGAGAAAGACTGTTACAAATGTAGCGTTTTCAGATTTGTAGCGATTTGAGTTGGATTCAACTGTGATTCAGAATCGTTTTGATTTCATGCACACGTTGTTTTCTATATTTCTGCATGTTTTAGGTTTTCAGTTTGATACGTCACTGTTTATCCAAAGTCTCAATTTTCAGTGTAGAAAGGAGTCTGTACATTTACCAAAATTAATGCTTTTTAAACAAAAACATTTTTGTTTCAATTAATGCCTTTGAGTTTAAAACTGGCTGGAAGAAGGGGGTCTGTGTATCACAGCGAGTATTGACGCTGACTATCACCCCTGGAGTCGTGAGTTTGAATCCAGGGCGTGCTGAGTCACTCCAGGCGGGTCTCCATAGCAACCAAATTGTCCCGGTTGCTAGGGAGGGTAGAGTCACATGGGGTAACCAAATTGGATCGGTTGCTAGGGAGGGTAGAGTCACATGGGGTAACCAAATTGGCCCGGTTGCTAGGGAGGGTAGAGTCATATGGGGTAACCAAATTGGATCGGTTGCTAGGGAGGATAGAGTCACATGGGGTAACCAAATTGGCCTGGTTGCTAGGGAGGGTAGAGTCACATGGGGTAACCAAATTGGCCCGGTTGCTAGGGAGGGTAGAGTCACATGGGGTAACCAAATTGGATCGGTTGCTAGGGAGGGTAGAGTCACATGGGATAACCAAATTGGCCCGGTTGCTAGGGAGGGTAGAGTCACATGGGATAACCAAATTGGCCCGGTTGCTAGGGAAGGTAGAGTCACATGGGTAACCAAATTGTTAGCGACTGTTAGCGACTGTGGCTCAGGTGGTAGAGCGGGTCGGCCACTAATCACAGGGTTGGCGGTTCGATTCCCGGCTCACATGACTCCACATGCCGAAGTGTCCTTGGGCTTTGAATACCGCTAAGGTTAAAAAAAAAGCGCTATATACGTGCAGACCATAATGTGGTTCTTGCTCTCGGTGGGGCGTGTGGTGAGTTGTGTGTGGATGCCGCGAAGAATAGCGTGAAGCCTCCACACGCGCTATGTCTCCATGGTAACACACTCAACGAGTCACGTGATAAGATGCGCGGATTGACGGTCTCAGACGCTGAGGCAACTGAGATTCGTCCTCCGCCACCCGGATTGAGGCGAGTCACTCCACCACCACGAGGACTTGGAGCGCATTGGGAATTGGGCGTTCCAAATTGGGGAGAAAAAAATACAAAAAATAATATATATATATATATAATGTAAAATACAAGTTAAAAAAACAACAGTGTAAGTGTGAATCTAAGAGTCAGAGCACTGAATGACACACACACACACACACACACACACACACACGTGTGCGTGGAAGGTTGGCACGGTTGTATGGAGGGATGCCAGGTCAAAGCTGTTGACCCGGTGAGATGGGCACCTCAGCTCCTTCCTGTCTGAGCAGAGCGTGTGATTGATGGACTCTCAGAGGGAACGAGCGAGAGAGAATCTGTGTCAGTGCTTCAGAACATGACTTTTTCTGAAGGAGTCGTGTTTGCCCACTGGAATAGGTTTTGTGGGGCATTTTTACCTATAGGAAGGCTTATTTTTCTTTAGCATATAAAAGCAAACTTAGTACGTTTACATGTGCTGTTAAAATTGAGCTGCAGCATTCTTTGCATGGTCTAGCTGCAGTCTCCATCCATGTATGCTTGACACAACGCATAATCAAATAACTGAAGGACGTGAAATATGTTGAATTAATTACGTTTATTTGTGATTCACTTACTTAATTAACAGGACATTGTAAAACACTTATAACATAAAAACTGCTCAACATGACTTAATGTACTAAAACAACGACCAACTTTCAACTTCCAGAAACATCTGACCTATGACACATGACCTCTGTGATTGCCACCAAGTACTAAGTCATGTTTTGCAGAGGGGTCGAATACTTATTTCCCTCATTAAAATGCAATTCAATTTATAACATTTTTGACATGCGATTTTCTGGATTTGTTTTGTTGTTATTCTGTCTCTCACTGTTCAAATTAACCTACCATTAAAATTATAGACTGATCATTTGTTTGTCAGTGCGCAAAAGTACAATATCAGCAGGGGATCAAATACTTTTTTCCCCTCACTGTATATATACTGTGTATATATATATATATATATATATATATATATATATATATATATTAATAAATAGTAATAAATATTATATATGTTATAAATTCTATATAAACAGAATATATATATACACACATTAATAAATAGTAATAAATATTATATGTTATTAATTGTATATAAACAGTATATATATATATATATATATATATAGTAATAAATATTATATATGTTATAAATGATATATAACCAGAATATATATATATATATATATACACACACATTAATAAATAGTAATAAATATTATATGTTATAAATTGTATATAAACAGTATATATATATATATATATATATATATATATATATATATATATATTAATAAATATTATATATGTTATAAATGATATATAACCAGAATATATATATATATATATATACACACACATTAATAAATAGTAATAAATATTATATGTTATAAATTGTATATAAACAGTATATATATATATATATATATATATATATATATATATATATATATATATATATATTAATAAATAGTAATAAATATTATATATGTTATAAATTCTATATAAACAGAATATATATATACACACATTAATAAATAGTAATAAATATTATATGTTATTAATTGTATATAAACAGTATATATATATATATATATATATATAGTAATAAATATTATATATGTTATAAATGATATATAACCAGAATATATATATATATATATATACACACACATTAATAAATAGTAATAAATATTATATGTTATAAATTGTATATAACCAGAATATATATATATATACACACACATATAAGTCTAATCTAAACAATCTGATTCATCTCAAAAGCACAAAAGCAGAATGTAAATAGAAACAAAAGACACAACTGATTTATACCAAAAGGAAATTCTGTAACTGAATGTTTTTATGATTACTGTAATTAATTGCGGCAGCTGTAATTGTAATCTTGATTATTTTTTCGATTCATTGTGCAGCTCTATTGTCCTAATTGTACATGTACATCATCATTCAGTCAGTGAACCGTTTTACGTGCACTTTCTTACACAGATTATGCTTAATAAGCCAACATGGTCAACACATTTTTGCCCATTCCCTGATTTTGCATTGCATGTAAACACCTTTATCGGCATTCTTAGTGGCTTTTTTTGGGAGTTATCAGCATATTGGTGTGCATATAAACCGGCGCAATGTATCTGGCTACACTACCCCTATATATGCTGCTGTGTTGACCTGTAGATCTTTTCCATCTTTCTAATACTGTGTCTGCACATGCTGACCATGTGCGTTTTATCCTGTTTTACAGCACGATCAGGATCAGTCGGAAGGGATGGCACATGCTGCTGAACTTCTGCTTTCATACGGCGCTGACGTTTGCCGTGTTCGCCGGAGGCATCAACCGAATCAAGTACCCCATCATCTGCCAGGCCGTGAGTCTTTTCATCTGTGCACTCTTTCTTTATCTTTATCCTTTTATTTAGCTTTTGCTCTCAGATTGACTTTTTCAGTTCATTGCCGTCCATAATAATTGGTTATTGGTGTCTATTGGTGTGCACGGTGCATTATAATTTGGGATGTGTGTGCTTTATTTGCCCTGTTTTACTGCTGACAGCACGGCACGTCACAATGATATGCTACAAATATAAGCGACTTATATTCAAATGTATTTTCCTGCAAATGGACAGTGAAAATATTGATCTACAAGCTTATGAGGTCAAACTAAATATTATGAGGTCTTTAATTATCTATTTGTTTGTTTTATATTGACATTTGAGGTGCTTGAATCAACTACTGTATGTTTTAGTTCAATGTTCATTTTAGATAAATCATTGAATGAATGAATCCTTTTTTGATAATAATTCTTAGATAATTATTATGAAAAATTATTATGAAATAATATATATATGTATATATATACACTGTATATAGTAATAAATTATAAGAAATATTATAAATATTATAAATTCTATATAAACAGTATATACATACTTCTGCTGGCAGAAGTATATATATTGTTTGTGCTATTGTTGTGCTATTATTTGTGCTATTGTTGTGCTATTGTTATGTTATTGTTGTGCTATTGTTGTGCTATTGTTGTGCTATTGTTTGTGCTATTGTTATGCTATCGTTGTGCTATCGTTGTGCTATTGTTTGTGCTATTGTTATGCTATTGTTTGTGCTATCGTTGTGCTATTGTTTGTGCTATTGTTATGCTATTGTTTGTGCTATCGTTGTGCTATTGTTTGTGCTATCGTTGTGCTATTGTTTGTGCTATTGTTGTGCTATTGTTTGTGCTATCGTTGTGCTATTGTTTGTGCTATCGTTGTGCTATTGTTTGTGCTATTGTTATGCTATTGTTTGTGCTATCGTTGTGCTATTGTTTGTGCTATCGTTGTGCTATCGTTGTGCTATTGTTTGTGCTATTGTTATGCTATTGTTTGTGCTATCGTTGTGCTATTGTTTGTGCTATTGTTATGCTATCGTTGTGCTATCGTTGTGCTATTGTTTGTGCTATCGTTATGCTATTGTTTGTGCTATTGTTGTGCTATTGTTTGTGCTATCGTTATGCTATTGTTTGTGCTATTGTTATGCTATTGTTTGTGCTATCGTTATGCTATTGTTTGTGCTATCGTTATGCTATTGTTTGTGCTATCGTTATGCTATTGTTTGTGCTATTGTTATGCTATCGTTGTGCTATCGTTGTGCTTTCGTTGTGCTATTGTTATGCTATCGTTGTGCTATTGTTGTGCTATCATTGTGCTATTGTTTGTGCTATCGTTGTGCTATTGTTGTGCTATCATTGTGCTATTGTTATGCTATTGTTGTGCTATTGTTTGTGATATTGTTATGCTATCATTGTGCTATTGTTATGCTATTGTTGTGCTATTGTTTGTGATATTGTTATGCTATCGTTGTGTTATTGTTATGCTATTGTTGTGCTATTGTTATGCTATCGTTGTGCTATTGTTATGCTATTGTTGTGCTATTGTTATGCTATTGTTGTGCTATTGTTTGTGATATTGTTGTGCTATTGTTGTGCTATTGTTATGCTATTGTTATGCTATCGTTGTGTTATTGTTATGCTATTGTTGTGCTATTGTTATGCTATTGTTGTGCTATCGTTGTGCTATCGTTATGCTATTGTTATGCTATTGTTGTGCTATTGTTATGCTATCGTTGTGCTATTGTTGTGCTATTGTTATGCTATCGTTGTGCTATTGTTGTGCTATTGTTATGCTATCGTTGTGCTATTGTTGTGCTATTGTTATGCTATCGTTGTGCTATTGTTGTGCTATTGTTATGCTATTGTTGTGCTATTGTTTGTGATATTGTTATGCTATCATTGTGCTATTGTTATGCTATTGTTGTGCTATTGTTTGTGATATTGTTATGCTATCATTGTGTTATTGTTATGCTATTGTTGTGCTATTGTTGTGTTATTGTTATGCTATTGTTGTGTTATTGTTATGCTATCGTTGTGTTATTGTTATGCTATTGTTGTGATATTGTTATGCTATCGTTGTGTTATTGTTATGCTATTGTTGTGTTATTGTTATGCTATCGTTGTGCTATTGTTGTGCTATCATTGTGCTATTGTTATGCTATTGTTGTGCTATTGTTTGTGATATTGTTATGCTATCGTTGTGTTATTGTTATGCTATTGTTGTGCTATTGTTATGCTATCGTTGTGCTATCGTTATGCTATTGTTTGTGCTATTGTTGTGCTATTGTTATGCTATCGTTGTGCTATTGTTTGTGCTATTGTTGTGCAATTTCTTAACCCATATTTAATGAGGATTGAATATAATTTAACTTCTTTTTCTATTACTTTGCAATTCTGCAAATGTGCAGGGTGTCTGAGTGTTAAATTCAAATAAGGGTCTGATAGAGTGTGCTTTTTTGGCAATTCCGTCTGGTGCCTCAAACGGTGCTGAAATTACACACTTGAGCTTTAAGGATTCATTTATGTTGCCAGAGAGTGAAATGGCAGGTGTATCACCAACCAAATCTGCCCAGCACCTGGATCAGCGTCTCTGAACATCAGTGTCTCTTTTGGGTTTGGTGTTTTTGTGTTGGTGTGTTAGTTTGGGGTAATTACACAAGACATTCAGTGAGCTCCTTTTACACTCGTGTGTTCTCTCGGTCGCAGCGGGACGTCAGTCTATATGTGGAACGATAAACCGCTGCATCACGACGCTCTCAGAACGTCTCCACCACAGAAAACATCAAATACACTCTTCTATCCTCCTCCTAGTCTCCTTTTCCTTCTCTCTCACTCTTTCGCTTAAATTAAGTTCACTTTCAGACATTCTGCCAAAACTCTTTTGATGCTGTACCTGACATTAATGTTCCACACATAAACACATGCACATACTGACTTGAGATTCACTACTTGAAAGACTTTTCCATCAAAACTTCTGCAAAGTGTTTGAGAGAATTTGGTATAAAGTTTCTTACCTGTCATTGTTTGTGACGCACTACAGAAGCTCTCTATCTAGTGAGCTGCCTTGCTGTCTGCTGACTGCTAAGTGAGCCGTCTTCTAACGTAGCATCCTAACTGAGCTTAACCTCAAAGCTAATCTGTTTTCAGTTTCTAACATCACTGTTTACCTTTCGGAGGAGGAAAACATCCCTCGAGTGTGTATGACAGGTATAAATGTAGCAACATTAACAACCAAGTTTCATAGAACGGCAACGTCTGATTATCACTGTATTAACGCTTATTTTTAAGCTCTATTACTCACGCTTTTGTGCTACTTTTACACATCATTTCAAGATGCATTTTATTGCTTGTATAACAGTCTCGCCTACATTTACACACTTCTCCCAGCTTGCGCGGTGGCTCGCCTGATTGTTGGAAGATTGCGATTCGATCCCATCCAAACACGCAAGCTGAAACGGGAGACGTTAGTGTCGTAGAAGAGATGCAAAATGACGTGGTAGCTTCAAATCACTCTATTGGTTAGGTTTAGGTAAATGTTTGGTATGTTTTACTCATTGAAGGGACAGTTCACCCAAAAGTGAAAATGATCTCATTATTTACTCACCCTCATGATATCTCGGGTGTGCATGACTTTCTTTCTTCAGCAGAACACATTTGAAGAAAATAGAAATATATCTCAGCTCAGAAGGTCCTTAT
>JAVLUX010000021.1:1740000-1750000 GCA_032164185.1 Moxostoma hubbsi
GATGCAATAAGTCCCCAATCAGAAACCACATCATACACTGGTCGAAGCAGCACATAAACAGCGTCACAGCTCACCCGTTACTTTTCTCAGCGCTGTTTAGGATGCACCAATCACAGTCGTTCGTGATTACTGCGTGAAGATTAAAACTACAGCACTACTCGTAATAACGAAATATCTCATAAAAACGACATTTCTCGTAATAACGAAATATCTCGTAAATGACATCTTTTCTCGAAATAACGAAATATTTCGTAAATGACATCTTTTCTCGTAATAACGAAATATCTCGTAAATGACATCTTTTCTCGTAATAACGAAATATCTCGTAATTGACATCTTTTCTCGAAATAACGAAATATCTCGTAATTGACATCTTTTCTCAAAATAACGAAATATCTCGTAAATGACATCTTTTCTCGTAATAACGAAATATCTCATAAATTACGTTTTTTCTCGTAATAACGAAATATCTCGTAAATGACATCTTTTCTCGAAATAACGAAATATTTCGTAAATTACATCTTTTCTCGAAATAACGAAATATCTCGTAAATGACATCTTTTCTCGTAATAACGAAATATCTCGTAATTGACATCTTTTCTCGAAATAACGAAATATCTCGTAATTGACATCTTTTCTCGAAATAACGAAATATCTCGTAAATGACATCTTTTCTCGTAATAACGAAATATCTCATAAATGACATCTTTTCTCGTAATAACGAAGTATCTCGTAAATTACGTTTTTTCTCGTAATAACGAAATATCTCGTAAATGACATCTTTTCTCGAAATAACGAAATATTTCGTAAATTACATCTTTTCTCGAAATAACGAAATATTTCGTAAATTACATCTTTTCTCGAAATAACGAAATATTTCGTAAATGACATCTTTTCTCGTAATAACGAAATATCTCGTAACACATCTTTTCTCGTAATAACGAAATATCTCGTAAATGACATCTTTTCTCGTAATAACGAAATATCTCGTAAATGACGTCTTTTCTCGTAATAACGAAATATCTCGTAAATGACATCTTTTCTCGTAATAACGAAATACCTCGTAAATGACATCTTTTCTCGTAATAACGAAATATCTCGTAAATGACATCTTTTCTCGTAATAACGAAATATCTCGGAAATTACATCTTTTCTCGTAATAACGAAATATCTCGTAAATGACATCTTTTCTCGTAATAACGAAATATCTCGTAAATGACATCTTTTCTCGTAATAACGAAATATCTCGTAACTTACATCTTTTCTTGTAATAACGAAATATCTCGTAAATGACATCTTTTCTCAAAATAACGAAATATCTCATAAATGACGTCTTTTCTCGTAATAACGAAATATCTCGTAAATGACATCTTTTCTCGTAATAACGAAATATCTCGTAAATGACGTCTTTTCTCGTAATAACGAAATATCTCGGAAATTACATCTTTTCTCGTAATAACGAAATATCTCGTAAATGACATCTTTTCTCGTAATAACGAAATATCTCGTAAATGACATCTTTTCTCGTAATAACGAAATATCTCGTAACTTACATCTTTTCTTGTAATAACGAAATATCTCGTAAATGACATCTTTTCTCAAAATAACGAAATATCTCATAAATGACGTCTTTTCTCGTAATAACGAAATATCTCGTAAATGACATCTTTTCTCGTAATAACGAAATATCTCGTAAATGACATCTTTTCTCAAAATAACGAAATATCTCGTAAATGACGTCTTTTCTCGTAATAACGAAATATCTCGTAAATGACGTCTTTTCTCGTAATAACGAAATATATCGTAAATTACGTCTTTTCTCGTATTAACGAAATATCTCGTAAATGACATCTTTTCTCGTAATAACGAAATACCTCGTAAATGACATCTTTTCTCGTAATAACGAAATACCTCGTAAATGACATCTTTTCTCGTAATAACGAAGTATCTCGTAAATTACATCTTTTCTCGTAATAACGAAGTATCTCGTAAATTACATCTTTTCTCGTAATAACGAAATATCTCGTAAATGACATCTTTTCTCGTATTAACGAAATATCTCGTAAATGACATCTTTTCTCGTAATAACGAAATATCTCGTAAATTACGTCTTTTCTCGTAATAACGAAATATCTCGTAAATGACGTCTTTTCTCGTAATAACGAAATATCTCGTAAATGACATCTTTTCTCGTAATAACGAAATATCTCGTAACTTACATCTTTTCTCGTAATAACGAAATATCTCGTAAATGACGTCTTTTCTCGTAATAACGAAATATCTCGGAAATTACATCTTTTCTCGTAATAACGAAATATCTCGTAAATGACATCTTTTCTCGTAATAACGAAATATCTCGTAAATGACATCTTTTCTCGTAATAACGAAATATCTCGTAACTTACATCTTTTCTCGTAGTAACGAAATATCTCGGAAATTACATCTTTTCTCGTAATAACGAAATATCTCGTAAATGACATTTTTTCTCGTAATAACGAAATATCTCGTAAATGACATTACGAACTGAGGAAACGGCTACCTGAAAATGCTTTGCTATCTTCTTAAAGCACATTTTTAATTCTTTTAACCTGTTGATACACGCCCCCTTTTTGAGCACAAACCATGAAAATGACCTGAACTGAAATGGTTGTATTTACGGGACACTTTGGGATTCGGACACAGTTGTCGTATCTTTTGAAAGAGACACTTTGGCCTTTATTTCACAAGTTTCACCATTAATATATGTTGTTATTTGTTAAAGTTAGAGAAGCTGAAGTTTATAGTCATGGAAATATTTTGTGCTGAACATGTTTTTATAATGTAAATAATCAATAATAAAAGTGTCAAGACAACCCAGAAATACAATGTTCCCAAAGTCACGAGTCTGAAGAAGTGACGTTTCTAATGTGAAGATGATGGAATAATAAATGAGGTTCCTGCAGCTTTAATCTCTGGAAAATCTCTGGAAGTGTTCAGAGTCAAATTAAGCTCCGCCTCTCAAGACGACACTAAATCTGACCGCACTGCTCGACTATTATGAATAAAACTACAACACATTTTTATAAATAGACTTTGGAGACGCTGGTTTTGATTATGAGACTCTAATATATAAGATCATATACAGTTTTACAACATGAATGCTGCTCAGATTGCAGTTTGATCAAGAACGATGATGAAGGTGAGATCTCATGTAAACAATGGAGAATATATCAATATTTCTCACATTTATCACTTTTATGGACAAAAAGTGCGATTGGATGTTTATCAATGAACGCTTGTCATGGACGATTGACTCAAGTGTGTTGAACTGGATTCATCTGACGATCGTGATTTCATAATAAAAGTCCCGTTTTGATATCGCGCGCGTTTTTATAATAAAAGTCCCGTTTTGATATCGCGCGTTTTCATAATAAAAGTCCCGTTTTGATAGCGCGCGTTTTCATAATAAAAGTCCCGTTTTGATAGCGCGCGTTTTCATAATAAAAGTCCCGTTTTGATATTACATGATTTCATAATAAAAGTCCCGTTTTGATATTGCGTGTTTTCATAATAAAAGTCCCGTTTTGATATTGCGTGTTTTCATAATAAAAAGTCCCGTTTTGATATTGCGTTATCATAAAAAGTCCCGTTTTGATATCGTGGGTTTTCATAATAAAATTCCCGTTTTGATATTGCGTTATCATAAAAAGTCTCGTTTTGTTATTGCGTTATCATAAAAAGTCCCGTTTTGATATCGTGGGTTTTCATAATAAAATTCCCGTTTTGATATTGCGTTATCATAAAAAGTCCCGTATTGATATCGCATGTTTTCATAATAAAAGTCCCGTATTGATATTGCGTGTTTCCATAATAAAAGTCCCATTTTGATATTGCGGGTTTCCATATTAAAAGTCCCGTTTTGATATTGCGTGTGTTCATAATAAAAATCCCGTTTTGATATTGCGTGTTTTCATAATAAAAGTCCCGTTTTGATATTGCGGGTTTTCATAATAAAAGTCCCGTTTTAATATTGAGTTTTCATAATAAAAGTCCCGTTTTGATATCGCGTGTTTTCATAATAAAAGTCCCGTTTTGATATTGCGTGTTTTCATAATAAAAGTCCCGTTTTGATATTACATGTTTTCATAATAAAAGTCCCGTTTTGATATTGCGTGTTTTCATAATAAAAGTCCCGTTTTGATATTGCGTGTTTTCATAATAAAAGTCCCGTTTTGATATTGCATGTTTTCATAATAAAAAGTCCCGTTTTGATATTGCGTTATCATAAAAAGTCCCATTTTGATATTTTCATAATAAAATTCCCGTTTTGATATTGCGTTATCATAAAAAGTCCCGTTTTGTTATTGCGTTATCATAAAAAGTCCCGTTTTGATATCGTGGGTTTTCATAATAAAATTCCCGTTTTGATATTGCGTTATCATAAAAAGTCCCGTATTGATATTGTAGGTTTTCATAATAAAAGTCCCGTTTTGATATTGCGTGTTTCCATAATAAAAGTCCCGTTTTGATATTGCGGGTTTCCATAATAAAAGTCCCGTTTTGATATCGCATGTTTTCATAATAAAAGTCCCGTTTTGATATTGCGTGTTTCCATAATAAAAGTCCCGTTCTGATATTGCGGGTTTCCATAATAAAAGTCCCATTTTGATATTGTGGGTTTTCATATTAAAAGTCCCGTTTTGATATTGCGTGTGTTCATAATAAAAATCCCGTTTTGATATTGCGTGTTTTCATAATAAAAGTCCCGTTTTGATATTGCGGGTTTTCATAATAAAAGTCCCGTTTTGATATTGAGTTTTCATAATAAAAGTCCCGTTTTGATATCGCGTGTTTTCATAATAAAAGTCCCGTTTTGATATTGCGTGTTTTCATAATAAAAGTCCCGTTTTGATATTACATGATTTCATAATAAAAGTCCCGTTTTGATATTGCGTTATCATAAAATGTCCCGTTTTGATATCGCCTGTTTTCATAATAAAAGTCCCGTTTTGATATTGCGTGTTTTCATAATAAAAGTCCCGTTTTGATATTGCGTGTTTTCATAGTAAAAGTCCCGTTTTGATATTGCGTTATCATGAAAAGTCCCGTTTTGATATTGCGGGTTTTCATAATAAAAGTCCCGTTTTGATATTGAGTTTTCATAAAAAGTCCCGTTTTGATATCGCGTGTTTTCATAATAAAAGTCCCGTTTTGATATTGCGTGTTTTCATAATAAAAGTCCCGTTTTGATTTTACGTGATTTCATAATAAAAGTCCCGTTTTGATATTGCGGGTTTTCATAATAAAAGTCCCGTTTTGATATTGCGTTTTCATAAAAAGTCCCGTTTTGATATCGCATGTTTTCATAATAAAAGTCCCGTTTTGATATTGCATGTTTTCATAATAAAAGTCCCGTTTTGATATTACATGATTTCATAATAAACGTCCCGTTTTGATATTGCATGTTTTCATAATAAAAGTCCCGTTTTGATATTGCGTGTTTTCATAATAAAAGTCCCGTTTTGATATTGCGTGTTTTCATAATAAAAGTCCCGTTTTGATATTGCGTTATCATAAAAAGTCCCGTTTTGATATCGTGGGTTTTCATAATAAAATTCCCGTTTTGATATTGCGTTATCATAAAAAGTCCCGTTTTGTTATTGCGTTATCATAAAAAGTCCCGTTTTGATATCGTGGGTTTTCATAATAAAATTCCCGTTTTGATATTGCGTTATCATAAAAAGTCCCGTATTGATATCACATGTTTTCATAATAAAAGTCCCGTTTTGATATTGCGTGTTTCCATAATAAAAGTCCCGTTTTGATATTGCGGGTTTCCATAATAAAAGTCCCGTTTTGATATTGCGTGTTTCCATAATAAAAGTCCCGTTTTGATATTGCGGGTTTCCATAATAAAAGTCCCGTTTTGATATTGCGGGTTTTCATATTAAAAGTCCCGTTTTGATATTGCGTGTGTTCATAATAAAAATCCCGTTTTGATATTGCGTGTTTTCATAATAAAAGTCCCGTTTTGATATTGCGGGTTTTCATAATAAAAGTCCCGTTTTGATATTGCGTGTTTTCATAATAAAAGTCCCGTTTTGATATTACATGATTTCATAATAAAAGTCCCGTTTTGATATTGCGTTATCATAAAAAGTCCCGTTTTGATATTGCGGGTTTTCATAATAAAAGTCCCGTTTTGATATTGCGTTTTCATAAAAAGTCCCGTTTTGATATCGCATGTTTTCATAATAAAAGTCCCGTTTTGATATTGCGTGTTTTCATAATAAAAGTCCCGTTTTGATATTACATGATTTCATAATAAACGTCCCGTTTTGATATTGCATGTTTTCATAATAAAAGTCCCGTTTTGATATTGCGTGTTTTCATAATAAAAGTCCCGTTTTGATATTGCATGTTTTCATAATAAAAGTCCCGATTTGATATTGCATGTTTTCATTTGTACTCCAGCACAACAGCTGTTTCTGGAGCATTGCTGTCGTGAAACAGAGACCGGATATCAATGTTGAACCCTTTGAAAAGATGCATCATTTGTTAACTTTAATTACATTTATAGACGGTAAATTATATATTAAATGTAAGCAGAGTGACGTCACCACCGCGTGCAGGCAACTGTGTATCAACAGTCTTGGAGCGCCTCAGAGGCTAATAAATGTGTGTGTCCTCAGCATAACAGCGGAAAGACACTCCGTGTTTCCTAAAAATAGAACCCATAGGGAGAAAAGACCTGGAGCGAGAACAGAACCTTGCGGAACCGCCCCAAGGTAGAGGTGCTCTGGAGGACATCAGATTTCCAATGCTGACAGAGAAATTTCTGCCTATTAGGAAAGAGTGGAAGCATTTTAAAATGGTTCCCTTTATCCCTACAAAAGCATAGAAATGAACGGCAGATGTGTAATAGGTCTGTAGTTCTTCATGTTGTCCAAGGCTAAGTTGGATTTCTTTATTTAAGGGGTCTCAAAAGCATGTTTGAACTCTTCAGGGCAGTCACCTGGGGTAAGACACTATCACAAATGAATCTGCAAAATGCTCATATAGTGTCAAATGTTCAATGCAGTAAGAAAATAATAGAAAATGTATATTTTTATGTTTTATTTTGATGCAACAAATCTAGAACAGGGTTTATTGCGTCCACACTGAAGTTTCATGAGACGCAACTGACTGTCAAACACATATTGAGCGACACATGACACATAAGACACACATATGTGTTTTCTCAGACACTTATTGAGTCTAAAGAGATGCACAGATGACATTATTTCAGTAATACCCCCAAATGACAATATCCAAATCATCCTGTTCATGTGTTAAACTTGCTATAGTTTACTTCCACGTTGCTTCTGTGTCACATAGAAATGTTAAATGTAAATCAAGTCAACCACTGAATCATCAGCGCCACCTTGAGTACGAAATAGCATGTTTAAAAGTATTTGTCTGAATACAGTACTCATTTGTCTTGTAATAAACAAACAAATATCCTATAGTAAGCTTATATAGAGTTTAAATAATCCTAAAATGTGATTTATGGAAGTGCAAAAAAATTGGAGTTATTGCATACCTAGTGTCTCTAATGACCCTATACACATTTGCTAAGCTGTTACAAAATATATATGTTTTTGGCAATTTTATCATTTAAAAAAATTAAAAATTATTCACTATTCAGAAGAGAAAGGTTGAGGAATACCAAAAATTCTGGGCATAACTCCGAAAATGGATGGGGTCCAGGGGGTGGAATGAAGGCCCGTTTGAAACAGCATGAAGAACAGAGTGATTGTCTTTAATTTCTTGTGTTTTCTTGGCAGGTTTTATTTAATCGGTGGAGGCGTTCCCTGCATTGTGTGTGGCATTACAGCTGCAATCAACATTGAGAACTACGGCAGCGGCGAGCAGACGCCATTGTAAGCAATATCTTACCTGTTTACCGAGCATACTAAACTAGTCTTATACCTTCTTATACACTCAGCAAAAAAGAAACATCCTCTCACTTTCAGCTGCTTTTATTTTCATCAAACTTCCATCCATCCGTCTTCAACAGCTTATCCGAAGTCGGGTCGTGGGGGCAGCAGCTCCAGCAGGGGGCCCCAAACTTCCCTATCCCGAGCCACATTAACCAGCTCTGACTGGGGGACCCCGAGGCGTTCCCAGGCCAGTGTGGAGATGTAATCTCTCCACCTAGTCCTGGGTCTTCCCCGAGGCCTCCTCCCAGCTGGACGTGCCTGAAACACCTCCCTAGGGAGGCGCCCAGGGGGCATCCTTACCAGATGCCCAAACCACCTGAACTGACTCCTTTCCACGCAAAGGAGCAGCGGCTCTACTCCGAGCTCCTCACGGATGACTGAGCTCCTCATCTCTAAGGGAGAAGCCCGCCACCCTTCTGAGGAAGCCCATTTCGGCCGCTTGTACTCACGACCTAGTTCTTTCGGTCATGACCCGGCCTTCATGACCATAGGTGAGGGTAGGAACAAAAATTGACCGGTAGATCGAGAGCTTTGCCTTCCGGCTCAGCTCTCTTTTCATGACAACGGTGCGATAGAGCGAGTGCAATACCGCCCCCGCTGCCCCGATTCTCCGGCCAACCTCCCGCTCCATTGTCCCCTCACTCGTGAACAAGACCCCGAGGTACTTGAACTCCTTCACTTGGGGCAATACCTCCTTCCCTACCCGGAGTACAGACTCCATCGGTCACTCCATGGTGAGAACCACGGCCTCAGATTTAATTGCCGTCTGTAAGCTGTTAGTGTCTTAACGGCCGTTCAACAGGTGCATGTTCATTAATTGTTTATGGTTCATTGATCAAGCGTGGACATTTTTTTTTGCTGAGTTTATAAAAACGGTTTGCATTACATTAATATACTTTAGGCGCTCCATATTATCAACAATTGCTCATATAGCCAGTTTCATGGCCTACATTATTCAAATGGGTATTGTTAAAATTAACAGTTTAATTTAGTCTGCTTACCTTTCCTTCTGCGAGTTTTGTTCTTGTTTATATTTACTATATTTAACCTTAACCAGAATATGGACTTTAAGTAAAAATTTTATGCATCTGATCAGTATGTTTGTATGTCGTTGCAGCTGTTGGATGGCGTGGGAACCCAGTCTAGGTGCGTTCTATGGGCCTGTCGCCTTCGTCGTCCTGGTAACCTGCATCTATTTCCTGTGCACCATTATCCAGCTGCGCAAACACCCTGAGAGGAAGTACGAGCTGAAGGTGATGACCGAGGAGCAGCAGCGGCTGGCTGATGTTGCACACTGCCACCACCAGGGGGAGCCTGGAGTAGCAGGAGGTGATGGCGGGCACTGCCACGCAGGCTGCCCGGTACTGATTAACCCTTCGCTGTTGGCCAACGAGCACTCGTTCAAGGCACAGCTGCGGACTGCTGCGTTTACTTTGTTTTTGTTTATAGCGACGTGGACGTTCGCTGCATTGGCTGTTTCGCAAGGTCACTTCCTGGATATGATCTTTAGCTGCCTGTACGGCGCGTTTTCTGTCACACTCGGGTTGTTCGTTCTCATCCACCACTGCGCCAAACGCGATGACGTGTGGCACTGCTGGTGCGCATGCTGTCCTGGGCATCGCCCCAAAGCCTGTCAGGGTCACGGACATGCCCACGGGCGGCCCAAAGTCAACGTAAATGGCGACACCCACAGTCACTGCCATTTGGACAAATCACTTCTGAGCCACTCGCACTGCCACGCCGCCACCGGCCTTTGTAAGCAGAGCGGGCAGAATCACGTGACCTGCCTGACGCCGGTTTCTCCGTGCTGTGCCGCCTTGCACACTCAACAGCTATTGGAGGACGAAACGAGTTCTCACGTTCTGCTTCACACTGTCCCGGAGGGACACAGACCAGCTGTGCACCTGCACCGCTGCTTAAAGCCCGCCAGGACTAAAGCGAGGCGCCACCGGGCCATGGCAGCAGGCGAACGGGAGCTAACCTTCCGCATCCCCTCCAGCGTGGACGGTGGAAGCGCGCACAGCTCTCGCTCAAACAGC
>JAVLUX010000021.1:1760000-1780000 GCA_032164185.1 Moxostoma hubbsi
TTACATTCTTGTGGCAGAAGAGTTCATCATTGATAAGATACAAAAAGCGTCTTTATAATACAATGTATTGATTACTCCCATATTATTGATCATAAGTCAATCATTGACACACAGTTCACAGTAATCCATTACACAAGTGAATTTATCAATCAGTTGGAGATTTATTATGAGGACTTGTTTAAGGATGGACACCTGCGTCAGACATGCTTGTGTCGCGTCTCGGGTGTGTTGCGTCATAAACATACATTTTTAGGTCACTGTGTCGAGTTAAATATAGTTTAATACTCGATCTTTAAACACATCTTGAGATCTCTTAGTTCAGATTTGTGCTCCATCAAGTGTTTTGAACGCAAGAATGTAACGCATGTTTGTGTTGTTCTGCTGAAGTGTTTCTTCACTGTATAAACTGTGTGTTACTCATACAGCTGAAGTGTCACTTACTGCCA
Source organism: Moxostoma hubbsi (assembly GCA_032164185.1). NCBI lineage: Eukaryota > Metazoa > Chordata > Actinopteri > Cypriniformes > Catostomidae > Moxostoma > Moxostoma hubbsi. Next base: position 1,760,447 of record JAVLUX010000021.1, read on the forward strand.
CCTGGAGTAAACAGGTGGTACTACAAGCATTTCTCAGGAATCTTCCATATTACAGTTCGGTCATTGCGATTAATTGCGTAAATTTTTTTAACACGTAAAATTAATCGCACTGAATTAACACATTAAATCCACAACCCTACTATATATATATATATATATATATATACATTAAAGCTGCTAATTATATAAAAAAAAAAAATATTATTCTTTTATATATATATATATAATTTTTTTTTTTTAATAATTAGCAGCTTTAATGTGTGTATATATATATATATATATATATATATATATATAAAAATTGTATTTTTTTATAATTAGCAGCTTTAATTGTAGCTTCTAAAGGCACTTAACATACATAATAAAATGTACACAATATAAACTTGCATATAAAAAGAGGTTTACAATAAAACAGAATTCAAAAATAAAGCGATCAAGTAAAAGCTTTATTATTTATTATCATTTTTAATAGTTGGTGTCTCATTTGCTTGCAAGTTCCATGATTCTGGTGCATTCGGTCATTTTTGGAGAATATCAGACTAACATTTAACCTAACATTTGCATCCGTGTTCCACACAAGAACGTCATATGGGTTTGGAACAACGTGAGGTTGAGTGAGCACTTTTTATTGATGAGCTATTCCTTTAAGGCATGAGTTATCCAGTGCAGTTATTTATTTTTCAGTCTCAGATCTCGGTGGTAAAATGGCCTGTTTTGCAATTGTCATCCGAAACTGATGTCAACACGCCCTCTTTTATACCTCACCATAAATAAATGCATTTTTCCACCACATCATCCAGATATTTCACTGTGTTTGGTGTGGGAAGTGTTCGAGCTTGTCTGTGTTTCAGAGTCTCTCTCAGCTGGCACTGGGATTTTGATGGTTTTTGTGTGTTGCGTCATTCTTGTCAGTAATCTTGCCATGTTTGACAGCCATGAAATCCCTGAATACATTTAATATTCATCAGAGTCTGAACACAAGCCGCCCCAAAATAGATTAGTGCACCAACCCATGCTAAATAATATCTTTTAGACAGATAGACAGAGAGGTTAGGAAAGAGAGAGAGAGAGAGAGAGAGAGAGAGACATAGAGAGAGACATAGAGAGAGAGAGAGAGAGAGAGGGAGAGAGAGACAGAGAGAGAGAGAGAGAGACATAGAGAGAGACATAGAGAGAGAGAGAGGGAGAGAGAGACATAGAGGGAGAGAGAGAGAGAGAGAGAGAACTGCTTCTCACACACACATCAGAATAAACCAAATTACCAAACAGTCTAAAAACACATATCTGGAACATTGGGATCAAGAAACTAAAACACAAAGCAAATTACAATTCTATCGAACTCTAAAATCAAATTATGAATTGGAAGAATATCTCCAGAGTCTGAGAGACACAAAGCAGAGACAGATCCTGAGCAAGTACAGGCTGAGTGAACACAGTCTCGCCATCGAGACCGGCAGACACAGAAAGAGCTGGTTACCCCGAGAGCAAAGGGTGTGTGTTCACTGTAGAACAGGAGAGATCGAGACAGAGACGCACTTTCTCCTTCACTGTCACAAATACAGCTCAATTAGAGACCTCTACTTCAATAAACTCAATAACCTAATACAGGACTTTACAGCCATGACTGAAGTAGAGCAGATACAGATAATACTAGGAGAGGGACAGACAGCAGCACTGGCGGCCAGATACGTGTGTGTGTGCCACAGCCTGAGAGACAGCAGGTGAATGTGTGTGTGTGTGTGTCTGACCTCAGTGTGTTTCCCTACTGTCCACCACAGTGACCCTCAGGAATGTGTGTGTGTGTGTGTGTATATGTTAAAACACTGTGGTATCAAATGTTCAAATGTTCACAGAAATTATAATCTGTTACACTGTTGTTAATTTGTGCAATTAATTTAATTTGTACATTTAAATTGTTATAATACTTTATTATTCTTTATGTCTTTATAATTATTCTATGTGTTCCAAGCTTTGGCAATATTGTAATATGTACAGTCATGCCAATAAAGCAATTGGAATTGAATTGAATTGAATTGAGAGAGAGAGAGAGAGAGAGAGAGAGAGAGAGGGAGAGAGAGACAGAGAGAGAGAGAGAGAGAGACATAGAGAGAGACATAGAGAGAGAGAGAGGGAGAGAGAGACATAGAGGGAGAGAGAGAGAGAGAGAGAGAGACATAGAGGGAGAGAGAGAGAGAGAGAGAGACATACGCAGGTTGTGTATGGTGTCTCAATGAGTCAATGTAGTGTGTCAATGAGTTAATCACGTGTGCCCAACAGCTCATGAACTTTCAAGTCGAAGTTTGTGTTATCTCAAATCGTTGATTTTTAGGGAATGTTAGTGCAACCTGGTCTAAGCCTTAATAACAGTATAAATACAACTATAAGGGGTTAATTCTGCTTTACTGTCTAATAAGTGGAAGGATTGTATTTGGCAGCCTGGTCTCATGAACATTGCGTGACCGTGGCAAAGTTTTTGCATAAACAAAATGACGTGCTTCATTACACGTTCAGCTGCAGTTTCCAAGTGAAATATCCAGCAGGGGGCGCCAAAAGCGAGTGAAATGGTGTCGTGATGAGACTAGGTTTTTAAGGTAAATGTTACATGAAGGTTTTAATGAGAAAAACATTCCTCCCTAACCTAAAACCATAACCTAAACCAAATTAAATTAGATTAGATTAAATTAAATTAAATTAAATTAGACAAAATGGATATCCTTGTCTTAAACCAACACCTAAACCTAACCAATAGTGTCCTAAAACAAAATGCAAAATGAAAAGGACATTTTCTGAAGGAACCACGTCATCTCCAGAGTCCAACACTCGATCAGGTGAGCCACCGTGCTAACTTATTATGTTGGAATAAGTGTGTAAATGCAGGTGTCTGTAATACAAGCGTTTTTCAAATGATGTGTTATAGTAAATATGTTTTGATATCATAACATACCTGTGTGTGAGTAATAGTGCGAAAAATATATGTGTTTATAAAGTCATAATCAGCCGTTGTACTCGTGATTTGTGTGAATAAAACGCACATTTCTTGTAGCGCCTCTAGTGTTCATTTCACCAGGAAACTGTGGTGAAACGCAGAACATGGCACGTAAACCTCTGATTGTTAATAACATTCATTCTATAAGTTGTTATTTGGGGTTGTTGCATGAGCCAAATCAGTTCACAGAAGTTTTCTTTCTTAAAATAAAGTGTAGGATATAAGTGAGTTACGATTTAGCCATCGCATACAAATTATTACAAGTTGGAGATAGTGATCTCTAGGCCCGCAAACGTCATGCACATGTGCATATATATGTATATGCATAAATACATGCGTGTATATATGTATATTTATGTATATGTATGTATATGTATAAATATATACATGAATATATACGTATATGCATAAATGTATACGTGTATATATGTATATGTGTGTATATGTACGTATATGCATAAATGTATACGTGTATATATGTATATGTGTGTATATGTATGTATATGTATAAATATATACGTGTATATATGTATATGTGTGTATATGTATGTATATGTATAAATATATACGTGTATATATACGTATATGCATAAATATATACGTGTAAATATACGTATATGTATAAATATATACGTGTATATATATGTATATGTGTGTATGTGTGTGTGTATATGTATGTATATGTATAAATATATAAGTGTATATATATATGTATATGTGTGTATATGTATGTATATGCATAAATGTATACGTGTATATATGTATGTGTGTATATGTATGTATATGCATAAATGTATACGTGTATATATGTATATATATGTATATGTGTGTATATGTATGTATATGCATAAATGTATACGTGTATATATGTATATGTGTGTATATGTATGTATATGCATAAATATATACGTGTATATATGTATATGTGTGTATATGTATGTATATGCATAAATATATACGTGTATATATGTATATGTGTGTATATGTATAAATATATACGTGTATATATACGTATATGCATAAATGTATACGTGTATATATGTATATATATGTATATGTGTGTATATGTATGTATATGCATAAATGTATACGTGTATATATGTATATGTGTGTATATGTATGTATATGCATAAATATATACGTGTATATATGTATATGTGTGTATATGTATGTATATGCATAAATATATACGTGTATATATGTATATGTGTGTATATGTATAAATATATACGTGTATATATACGTATATGCATAAATGTATACGTGTATATATGTATGTGTGTATATGCATAAATATATACGTGTATATATGTATATGTGTGTATATGTATGTATATGTATAAATATATATGTGTATATATACGTATATGCATAAATGTATACGTGTATATATGTATATGTATGTATATGCATAAATATATACGTGTATATATGTATATGTGTGTATATGTATGTATATGTATAAATATATATGTGTATATATACGTATATGTATAAATATATATGTGAATGTATATGTATATGTGTGTATGTGTGTGTATATGTATGTATATGTATAAATATATACGTGTATATATACGTATATGCATAAATGTATACGTGTATATATGTATATGTGTGTATATGTATGTATATGCATAAATATATACATGTATATATACGTATATGTATAAATATATATGTGTATATATATGTATATGTGTGTATGTGTGTGTATATGTATGTATATGTATAAATATATACGTGTATATATACGTATATGCATAAATGTATACGTGTATATATGTATATGTGTGTATATGTATGTATATGCATAAATATATACGTGTATATATGTATATGTGTGTATATGTATGTATATGTATGTATATGCATAAATATATACGTGTATATATGTATATGTGTGTATATGTATATGTATAAATATATACGTGTATATATACGTATATGTATAAATATATATGTGTATATATATGTATATGTGTGTATGTGTGTGTATATGTATGTATATGTATAAATATATATGTGTATATATACGTATATGCATAAATGTATACGTGTATATATGTATATGTGTGTATATGTATGTATATGTATAAATATATATGTGTATATATACGTATATGCATAAATGTATACATGTATATATGTATGTGTGTATATATACGTATATGCATAAATATATACATGTATATATACGTATATGCATAAATGTATACATGTATATATGTATATGTGTGTATATGTATGTATATGTATAAATATATACGTGTATATATACGTATATGTATAAATATATATGTGTATATATATGTAAATGTGTGTATGTGTGTGTATATGTATGTATATGTATAAATATATATGTGTATATATACGTATATGCATAAATGTATACGTGTATATGTATATGTGTGTATATGTATGTATATGTATAAATATATATGTGTATATATACGTATATGCATAAATGTATACATGTATATATGTATATGTGTGTATATATACGTATATGCATAAATATATACATGTATATATACGTATATGTATAAATATATATGTGTATATATGTGTGTATGTGTGTGTATATGTATGTATATGTATAAATATATATGTGTATATATATGTATATGTGTGTATGTGTGTGTATATGTATGTATATGTATAAATATATATGTGTATATATATGTATATGCATAAATGTATACGTGTATATATGTATATGTGTGTATATGTGTGTATATGTATGTATATGTATAAATATATATGTGTATATATACGTATATGCATAAATGTATACGTGTATATATGTATATGTGTGTATATATACGTATATGCATAAATATATACATGTGTTTATATACGTATATGTATAAATATATATGTGTATATATATGTATATGTGTGTATGTGTGTGTATATGTATGTATATGTATAAATATATATGTGTATATATGTATATGTGTGTATATGTATGTATATGTATAAATATATACGTGTATATATACGTATATGCATAAATATATACGTGTATATATACGTATATGTATAAATATATATGTGTATATATATGTATATGTGTGTATGTGTGTGTGTATATGTATGTATATGTATAAATATATAAGTGTATATATATATGTATATGTGTGTATATGTATGTATATGCATAAATGTATACGTGTATATATGTATGTGTGTATATGTATGTATATGCATAAATGTATACGTGTATATATGTATATATATATGTATATGTGTGTATATGTATGTATATGCATAAATGTATACGTGTATATATGTATATGTGTGTATATGTATGTATATGCATAAATATATACGTGTATATATGTATATGTGTGTATATGTATAAATATATACGTGTATATATACGTATATGCATAAATGTATACGTGTATATATGTATGTGTGTATATGTATGTATATGTATAAATATATATGTGTATATATGTATATGTATGTATATGCATAAATATATACGTGTATATATGTATATGTGTGTATATGTATGTATATGTATAAATATATATGTGTATATATACGTATATGTATAAATATATATGTGAATGTATATGTATATGTGTGTATGTGTGTGTATATGTATGTATATGTATAAATATATACGTGTATATATACGTATATGCATAAATGTATACGTGTATACTGTATATGTATATGTGTGTATATGTATGTATATGTATAAATATATACGTGTATATATGTATATGTGTTTATATGTATGTATATGTATGTATATGCATAAATATATACGTGTATATATGTATATGTGTTTATATGTATGTATATGTATGTATATGCATAAATATATACGTGTATATATGTATATGTGTTTATATGTATGTATATGTATGTATATGTATAAATATATACGTGTATATATACGTATATGTATAAATATATATGTGTATATATATGTATATGTGTGTATGTGTGTGTATATGTATGTATATGTATAAATATATATGTGTATATATACGTAAATGCATAAATGTATACGTGTATATATGTATATGTGTGTATATGTATGTATATGTATAAATATATACGTGTATATATACGTATATGTATAAATATATATGTGTATATATGTATATGTGTGTATGTGTGTGTATATGTATAAATATATACGTGTATATATATATACGTATATGCATAAATGTATACGTGTATATATGTATATGTGTGTATATATACGTATATGCATAAATATATACATGTATATATGTATATGTGTGTATATGTATGTATATGTATAAATATATATGTGTATATATACGTAAATGCATAAATGTATACGTGTATATATGTATATGTGTGTATATGTATGTATATGTATAAATATATACGTGTATATATACGTATATGTATAAATATATATGTGTATATATGTATATGTGTGTATGTGTGTGTATATGTATAAATATATACGTGTATATATATATACGTATATGCATAAATGTATACGTGTATATATGTATATGTGTGTATATGTATGTATAAATATATACATGTATATATGTATATGTGTGTATATGTATGTATATGTATAAATATATACGTGTATATATACGTATATGCATAAATGTATACGTGTATATATACGTATATGCATAAATGTATACGTGTATATATGTATATGTGTGTATATGTATGTATATGTATAAATATATACGTGTATATATATATGTATATGCATAAATGTATACGTGTATATATGTATATGTGTGTATATGTATGTATATGTATAAATATATACGTGTATATATGTATATGTGTGTATATATATGTATATGTATAAATATATACGTGTATATATATACGTATATGCATAAATATATACATGTATATATGTATATGTGTGTATATACGTATATGCATAAATGTATACGTGTATATATACGTATATGCATAAATGTATACGTGTATATATGTATATGTGTGTATATGTATGTATATGTATAAATATATACGTGTATATATATACGTATATGCATAAATATATACGTGTATATATGTATATGTGTGTATATGTATGTATATGTATAAATATATACGTGTATATATATACGTATATGCATAAATATATACGTGTATATATGTATATGTGTGTATATGTATGTATATGTATAAATATATACGTGTATATATATACGTATATGCATAAATGTATACGTGTATATATGTATATGTGTGTATATGTATGTATATGTATAAATATATACGTGTATATATATACGTATATGCATAAATGTATACGTGTATATATGTATATGTGTGTATATGTATGTATATGTATAAATATATATGTGCATGTATATATAATTGTATACGTGTATAAACGTGTAGCTAATACTGTAGATATTTTGTTGTGTTGCCTGCATTCTCCATGCTGCACTATTCAACTGTGCTGCAAACTTGTAATCTTTATTGGAAATATAGTCTTTGGATGTTTATTATAAGAAAATATTTTTTCATAGTTTTTTAACAGTGTATATTTTCAGGTTTATAGATTGGATCCATTCACTTCCATTGTACGGGCCTTATCGTAACCTAAACGAGGGAAGATTAGAAATTAATTTTTTGGGGTAATGATGCCACAAATGCTGTCGTTTAATCTTCACGTGTAATGAACCAGGAACACTCATTAATGTTTGGTTGAAGGTTAACCACCTCCTTGCACTGATACTTTGTTTAAAAAAATAATGACTTATCAAGTTGTATTTCACACCGTTCAATGAAAGCATCTTTTATTCTCAAAGTGCAATTAATTATTTCCGTGCATTACCAAACTCTCTTATGAAAGGAACGGAGTGTTTTGCAACTGTGTGTGTAGGTGGTTCTGTTCAAAACCTTTTAATTGGATTTCCTTTGACAACAGGACGGGTCAGGTCACAGTGCGAGTGATAATTTGCTTCCTCTGGGAGGGTGGATTTGTTTTACGCAAGGAGACGTGTCTGAATTCAAGAGTCTTTTAAGCCTCAAGCATTTAGTGACATAATTGCACTAATAAAAACTATATTTCCTCACACACGTCTCACACATTCACACACACCGTCTCCGATGATGTTACTTCTGTCAGTATTCATTCACTCATGTCATCCTAAAACAAATAAAGCAACATAAATTACCATAAAACTACTCTGTATGAACAGACCAAAAGTTAAGTCGTTATTCACTGAAAATCATGGCTTCCAATTTGTGCATATTTAAACCTGGCATGTCATTGAACGTTATATATTGAATTTAGTGCAAGTCATTTGGACTACCTTTGTGCTGTGTTTTTTTGGAGCTCAACAGACCAACTTTAATTTTGGGGGTACTGTTCCTTTAAATGCTTGAAACTAGTTTTGTAGATGCATCTGAAATGGGTCTATACAACTTTTCTTGTTCACTTTGTAATTCCAGTACTTCATTTTGCACCATTTCATAGTGTTTATCAATTTACTACTATTGTGCAGTGTAGAAACTTGTAGTAATAATGAGTTTGCGTGTCCAAACTCTAAAATTTATAGAATAATATTTTTCGGGGGGTCTGGGTCGCTCAGCGAGTATTGACGCTGACTATCACATCTGGAGTTGTGAGTTTGAATCCAGGGCGTGCGAAATTGTCCCGGTTGCTAGGGAGGGTAGAGTCACATGGGGTAACCAAATTGGCCCGGTTGCTAGGGAGGGTAGAGTCACATGGGGTAACCAAATTGGCCCGGTTGCTAGGGAGGGTAGAGTCACATGGGGTAACCAAATTGGCCCGGTTGCTAGGGAGGGTAGAGTCACATGGGGTAACCAAATTGGCCCGGTTGCTAGGGAGGGTAGAGTCACATGGGGTAACCAAATTGGCCCGGTTGCTAGGGAGGGTAGAGTCACATGGGGTAACCAAATTGGCCCGGTTGCTAGGGAGGGTAGAGTCACATGGGGTAACCAAATTGGCCCGGTTGCTAGGGAGGGTAGAGTCACATGGGGTAACCTCCTCGTGGTCGCTATAATGTGGTTCTCGCTCTCGGTGGGGCGTGTGGTGAGTTGTGTGTGGATGGTGGAGAGTAGCATGAGCCTCCACATGCGCTACGTCTCCACGGTAACACGCTCAACAAGTCACGTGATAAGATGCGCGGATTGACGGTCTCAGACGTGGAGGCAACTGAGATCCGTCCTCCGCCACCCGGATTGAGGCGAGTCACTACGCCACCACAAGGACTTGTATTGGGAATTGGGCGTTCCAAATTGGGGAAAAAAACAATACAAATCTTTTTCTTTTTCACTTCAGTGCAAAAACTGATGGATGGACAGATGGATGTCATTAAACAATAATTAATGGTGTTTTTTAAGGCATGCATCAGTATCACTTGGGGCGCTATTTTGTTTAGAGCTATTTTGTTTTGTTTGGGCTCGAGCCCCTGTTTTGTTTAAAGTCAGACATTATTGTATCCTTTATTCATGTTGGCTCTATAATTAACATAACAACAATGCTATTATTCTTCTGTTATTATGAACCAAATCTGCACTCCATAAATACAAATAATTAGAAAGAACAGAATTTAAATCGTAATATTCTTCTATTCAACTATTTCTTACCCATTTTGAACCAGAGACTGACCCCTAAACCCAGCTGAATATTTTGATACATTAACAGTTAGTGTTAATTTCGTTAACGAAATCTATGACGAAAAATGATCTCTCTTTATTTCTGCTGGGGGGGGGGGGGGGGGGGGGAAGAGGAGACAAAATATTATAGTCTGTTTTTTTTCTGAATTATTTATTATATATATTTATTTTAATAAAATTAATAAAACACATCTGAGCGGGCCGGTGTGTTGCCCGCGAAACGTCATAAAATAACGACAGCAACGGTTGGACTTGGGAGCAAGAGACGACGATATGAAGGCTAACCACACAGAAACTGAGGTAAGTTATCGTCTTGGTGGTAATGTTAGGTAGTTGTTGTTTTTTTTGTGTTTTTTAAAAAAAGTTATATTAAGACAGCTTGTGACAACTATATTAGACAACTCAAGCTATATTAAGACAAGGCGGTGTTTTATAGCTAAACCGAACTCATGAAGCTAATAGGCTAGCACATTGTTGTGAAGTAGCTGAAAATGAGCGGGAAAGGTGACGTAAGATTGAGTATAGACCAATGACTTGTGTATTTGGCATGGTGACAATACTGTGTTTATTTGTCCTTCACATTGCCATCAAAATTCATTTGAATAAGATATACAAAATAATTGCCTACACAAACATACCTCAAAAAAGGTGTCTGCAGTAATATATGGCGGCATAACCTGCATAAAGGACCACCTAGTTTTGATTGTGTCGAGTTTTCTTTTTCTGGATACTCAGGGTTTGTGTTGCAATGATTTACTTATAGTGCAACACTTGGATTTATTGTTGTTTCACCGGTCTAAATGTGACAAAAATATGACTAAAATGTCAACAGTTTTAATTGACTAAATCAAGACTAAAATACTGAGGGTTTTCTTTGACTAAGATACGATTAAAATGCCCAGACTTTTAGTCAACTAAAACTTGACTAAAAAAAAACAACAGAATAAGCTTGACTAAATATGATAAAAACTAACAAGAACATTTGACACCGGACTAAGACTAAAATAAAAAATAAAAAAATGCTGACAAAATGAACACTAATTAACAGGCCTTTTCTATTCATAAAAGTGTCATTTATTTGTTTAGATAAGCATTTAAACATAACACATGGCTATATATATATATATATATATATATATATATATTGAAAAAGAAACTGAAGTTGCACACACATTTTATTACCACTCATAATAGGGCAATAAAACCCTTTAATGATCCATATTTGACATGGTTCTTCATCTGCAGTGCATCATTAGCATGTTAAGACAGATTTATTCTGAGGTCATGAGTGCCCATTGATCACCCAGTTTTCAATTCATTTTCACATTATATTGATTACAGGAATTCTGTGATATGGCTTCTCATAACCAGTTGAACTTATTAAATATTTATGCACTGATGTCTCATAAAGTGCTTTAAGAGATTCTCCTCTGTGATGTTCTGCCATCTAGTGGCATATTATTTCAATAGATGTAATGTGTTGTAGGATTGACACATTTACCTTTTGTATTTTTTATTATGAGGTGCATGGGATCCTGTCTCTATAGGTGTGGAATGACACGAGGGTGAGTAAATGATGACACAACTTGTATTTTAAGTGAAGCATCCCTTTAACAGATTCTTTCCCTGCCAATGTAGCATCTGTTGGTGAAGAGCAAATCAGCATTTCCAGTGTTGGCGCTGCCCGCAGGGCATGACAGTGATGAGACACCTTGCAAACAGTCGCGTTTCAGCAGAATCTTGATCTGTCAGAGGACTCTGCGTTACAGAGCTGCTGATGTCATGATACTCTGCGGTCAGGTGGGTGTCCAAACACCCGACACAATCTGTGCCCACTCAAACCCACCCAGATGTCCATGAGAAATGAGTGAGTCACCATCTGAATGAGTGTTGCATCAACACTGCCCGACACATGTCTGGATACGTTCTATGACTGCAGAATAGTAACTCATCTGTATAATGTTACTTAAACTAGTCTTGATTGTTTTAAACCATGCAAATAATTAAATAATTTCAAGAGCAATATTTATTCCAATGTTTAGCCATTTAAAAGCAAACCAGGATCATTTTGGCAAGTTAACCTCTATCGGCAGTTAGTTGCAACCCTGTGAATATTGTCCTTCTCATGCAAGTTTAAACATTCATTAGCTGTGTGAACATTCATATTAGCATCCTCTCTCTTTGTGGAACATCTGAAGGATGATACAGTGATAAAGTGATACATATGCATGCATTAGAAACATCTGAAAACAATCACAGAGTATAAAATGTGTCAGTCAGTATATGTTACTGCGGTTAGGCCTGATGCCTTATTTAGCACATTACAAATGAGGGTTACAACCGTTCCAGACATGAGAACAGAAACAAATTCACTTCTTGTCTTCTTATACTAACACATTTTTTTCTTATACCACATTTTTGAAGGACTATTCCAGGTTCAATAAAAGTCAGGCTTAATGGACAGCATTTGTGACAGTGTTGATTAACACAAAAAAATAATTTCGTCTCAACCCTCCTTTTCTGTGTTTCCAGTGTTCCAGTGAGGCAGGGATGGATTACCGACCGGGCAAATGGGGCCAGTGCCCAGGGGCCCTTGACTACCTGGGCTTTAAGGTTGCGCAATCCAGTTTGGCGATTTCCCCCTGCTCGAAAACCCATCAAGTCAAGTGGTTTTTATTGTCGTTTCAACCATATACAGTTAGTACAGTACACAGTGAAACGAGACAATGTTCCTCCAGGACCATGTGCTACATAAAACAACATAGGACAAACACAGGACCACATGAGACCACACAGAGTAAATAACATACCTATATAAAGTGCACGTACAAACGTGTGCAAAAAGTACGGGACAGTACAATAAATTACTAACAATGAACAGGACAATAGACACAGTGAGACAGTACAGTGCCGACCAGTACACAGTAGTGCAAAAAGATGACAGTTACTAAAAATGGCAAATGTAAACATAACATACTATGATATAGTGTTCTATGGGCAGTTATTGAGGTAGTGGCCAGTTATAAAGTGACAGTAATTAAAGTGCAACTCGGGACGTGTGTGTGTGTGTGTGTGTGTGTGTGTGTGTGTGTGTCAAACCAGTCTCTGAGTATTGAGGAGTCTGATGGTTTGGGGGAAGAAGCTGTTACACAGTCTGGTCGTGAGGGCCCGAATGCTTCGGTACCTCTTGCCAGACGGCAGGAGGGTGAAGAGTTTGTGTGTGGGGTCGTCCACAGTGCTGGTTGCTTTGCGGATGCAGTGTTTTTCGTAAATGTCTTTGATGGAGGAAAGAGAAACCCCGATGATCTTCTCAGCTGTCCTCACTATCCTCTGCAGGGCTTTGCGGTCCGAAACGGTGCAAGTCCCAAACCAGGCAGTGATGCAGCTGCTCAGGATGCTCTCAATAGGGGGGGGGGTGAGAGATGTGCTTTCACAGCCTTCGCAGAAAGTAGAGACGATCGACGATGAAAACGAAACAACCACCAACACCCCCCCTCCCCGGTCAACAACTTTTGGAGGGGGGCCCTTGGAGATATTTGGCCCCGGGGCCTTTGCAAGTCATAATCCATCCCTGCAGTGATGCACTTACAATGGAAGTCAATGGGGTCAATTTTTGGAGGGTTTAAAATACAAATCTGAAGCTTATTACTTTATAAAAGCACTTACATGAATTCTTCTGTTAAAACTCACGTATTATTTGAGCAGGGGGCGGAGCCAGGAGATTTTAAAAGAGGTGGCCAGGCAGGAGCAAGCGATCAGTCACACAATTCACAATTTAATTTTGTGGTAATCAAGAATATGCCAGAAATGCTGTCGATAGGGGGGAGGGAAACGCACCGGTTCTCCCGATGGCCAGTCCGCCCCTGATGGTTGGAATGGGCTTTAGAATAGTAAATGGGACAGGAAAAATGCTTAGAGGTACAGACGCAAGTACGAGTACTAATGACCAAGAGACGCAGCGCGATGCATATAAGAGTACGCATGTGTCTCGAGACGTGCTTTTAAAAGCTGACTTTTTTTTTTTTTTTTTTTTTTTTTTACTTCGACACAGCGTCTTAAAGCAGCGGCGCTCTTGCGGAGACGCGACGCATCGGTCAAAGACGTCCGTCACGCGCATGGACACAAAGGATAAAGCGCTGGCGGGCGGCCCTTTACATGTCACAATCGCGTGCGCGCGCGTGTGGAGGTGTTCTGTCGTTACCATGACAGCAGAGTTGGTAAACTCCCCTGTTGCCATCGATTATTGACGCGCAGCGAATGCGAAGAATCGTGCCAGTTGCGTGCGGCTCGTCTGAGGGAATGTGCGCTCATCCTCCGCACTGCAGATGATCCGGTGACTTCTCCAAACTCACGTAACACCTTTGGATTCCACGATCCGTGACGTCACCGTGGAGCGGAATGAGCGTTACTAGGAGACCGAGCGTGAATCACAAGCGTTAGCTGCTCCACAATCTGTGAGGACACGCGTGAGTGTAGCACACAGCACTATGGGAGCATTCGGGACTACTGTGATTGATCTGGATGAAGATGATGATGATAAAGAGGAAGAAGTGCTGAAGAAGAGCCGTGCAGTTGAGCGGCTGCCTCCACTGCTCGAGGATGAGGTGAGAATGATTCATTGATTTGCAACTGATTGACAGGCTCTTCTTCTAGAGGACACTGAAGAAATGATCATCACATAATATATTATAATCCCTATAAATAATTACTGTAGAAAAAACAATAACACAATGTAATTATCAGTGACAGAAATGAACATCTATGAAGGGACATTTTTCCCTTGAATATGTGCATATGGCCATACGTCAATCTCCATTCACTTTCATTTTATCTTGAATTTCCATTCAGAGAAAATGACTTAAATGATGAAAATTCTCATCATTTATTCACCCTCATGCCATCCCAGATATGTAGGACTTTCTTTCTTCACCAGAACACAAATGAAGATTTTTGATGAGTATTTCAGCTCTGTAGGTCCATAAAATGCAAGTGAATGGTGACCAGAACTTTGAAGCTCAAAAAGCACATAAAGGCAGCGTAAAAGTAATCCTTACGACTCCAGTGGTTTAATCCATGTCTTCAGAAGTGATATGATAGTTGTGGGTGAGAAACAGATCATTATTGGTCTGGTCACCATTCACTTGTATTGTATGGACCTACAGAGCTGAAATATTCTTCTAAAAATCTTCATTTGTGTTCTGCTGAAGAAAGTAAGTCACACATCTGGGATGTATGGGATGTGGGAGTAAATGATGAGAGACTTTTCATTTTTGGGTGAACTGTCCCTTTAAGGCTTTCATCCTAACATCTCCTTTTGTGTTTCACAGATTTGGAACAATATGAGAGTGGGTAAATGGTGACAGAATGTTCATTTTTGGCTGAATTAACCTTTTAAAAATAGACTTCAGACAGAGGGAGGTGGATTATATAGCAGAATAAAAAGGAGGGCTATGAACTTCCTAAGGTTAAGGAACAAACTTATCTAGGTGTGTGTGTGTGTGTGTGTGTGAGAGATTGAGTGTGTATTGTAAGTGTGTGTGTGTGTGTGTGATTGAGTGTGTACTGTAAGTGTGTGTGTGTGTGTGTGATTGAGTGTGTACTGTAAGTGTGTGTGTGTGAGTGATTGTGTGTGTGTACTGTAAGTGTGTGTGTGTGTACTGTAAGTGTGTGTGTGTGTGTGATTGTGTGTACTGTAAGTGTGTGTGTGATTGTGTGTGTGTGTGTGTGTGTGTGTGATTGAGTGTGTACTGTAAGTGTGTGTGTGTGTACTGTAAGTGTGTGTGTGTACTGTAAGTGTGTGTGTGTGTGTGTGTACTGTGTGTGTGTGTGTGTGTGATTGTGTGTGTACTGTAAGTGTGTGTGTGTGTGTGTGAGATTGAGTGTGTACTGTGTGTGTGATTGAGTGTGTACTGTAAGTGTGTGTGTGTGCGTGTGTGTGTGAGATTGAGTGTGTACTGTGTGTGTGAGATTGAGTGTGTACTGTAAGTGTGTGAGATTGAGTGTGTACTGTAAGTGTGTGTGTGTGATTGAGTGTGTACTGTAAGTGTGTGTGATTGAGTGTGTACTGTAAGTGTGTGTGTGAGATTGAGTGTGTACTGTAAGTGTGTGTGTGTGTGTGTGTGATTGAGTGTGTACTGTAAGTGTGTGTGTGTGTGTGTGTGAGATTGAGTGTGTGTGATTGAGTGTGTACTGTAAGTGTGTGTGTGAGATTGAGTGTGTACTGTAAGTGTGTGTGTGAGATTGAGTGTGTGAGATTGAGTGTGTACTGTAAGTGTGTGTGTGAGATTGAGTGTGTGTGATTGAGTGTGTACTGTAAGTGTGTGTGATTGAGTGTGTACTGTGTTTGAGTGTGTGTGTGTGAGATTGAGTGTGTACTGTAAGTGTGTGAGTGAGTGAGTGTGTGTGATTGAGTGTGTACTGTAAGTGTGTGTGTGTGAGATTGAGTGTGTACTGTGTGTGTGATTGAGTGTGTACTGTAAGTGTGTGTGTGTGCGTGTGTGTGTGAGATTGAGTGTGTACTGTGTGTGTGAGATTGAGTGTGTACTGTGTGTGTGAGATTGAGTGTGTACTGTGTGTGTGAGATTGAGTGTGTACTGTAAGTGTGTGAGTGAGTGAGTGTGTGTGATTGAGTGTGTACTGTGTGTGAGTGTGTGTGTGTGAGATTGAGTGTGTACTGTAAGTGTGTGAGTGAGTGAGTGTGTGTGATTGAGTGTGTACTGTAAGTGTGTGTGTGTGTGTGTGATTGAGTGTGTACTGTAAGTGTGTGTGTGATTGAGTGTGTACTGTAAGTGTGTGTGTGTGTGTGTGTGTGAGATTGAGTGTGTACTGTAAGTGTGTGTGTGTGTGTGTGTGTGAGATTGAGTGTGTACTGTAAGTGTGTGTGTGTGTGTGATTGAGTGTGTACTGTAAGTGTGTGTGATTGAGTGTGTGTGTACTGTAAGTGTGTGTGTGTGAGTGTGTACTGTAAGTGTGTGTGTGAGTGTGTACTGTAAGTGTGTGTGTGTGTGTGTGTGTGAGTGTGTACTGTAAGTGTGTGTGTGTGTGTGTGTGTGATTGAGTGTGTACTGTAAGTGTGTGTGTGTGTGTGTGTGAGTGTGTATGTGATTGAGTGTGTACTGTAAGTGTGTGTGTGTGTGTGTGATTGAGTGTGTACTGTAAGTGTGTGTGTGTGTGTGTGTGTGTGTGAGTGTGTATGTGATTGAGTGTGTACTGTAAGTGTGTGTGTGTGTGTGTGATTGAGTGTGTACTGTAAGTGTGTGTGTGTGTGTGTGTGTGATTGAGTGTGTACTGTAAGTGTGTGTGTGAGTGTGTACTGTAAGTGTGTGTGTGAGTGTGTACTGTAAGTGTGTATGTGATTGAGTGTGTACTGTAAGTGTGTGTGTGTGTGTGTGATTGAGTGTGTACTGTAAGTGTGTGTGTGTGTGTGTGTGTGTGTGAGTGTGTACTGTAAGTGTGTGTGTGTGAGTGTGTACTGTAAGTGTGTGTGTGTGTGTGAGTGTGTACTGTAAGTGTGTGTGTGTGTGTGTGTGTGTGTGTGTACTGTAAGTGTGTGTGTGTGTGTGAGTGTGTACTGTAAGTGTAAGTGTGTACTGTAAGTGTGTGTGTGATTGAGTGTGTACTGTAAGTGTGTGTGTGATTGAGTGTGTACTGTAAGTGCGTGTGTGTGTGATTGAGTGTGTACTGTAAGTGTGTGTGTGATTGAGTGTGTACTGTAAGTGCGTGTGTGTGTGATTGAGTGTGTACTGTAAGTGTGTGTGTGTGTGATTGAGTGTGTGTGTACTGTAAGTGTGTGTGTGAGTGTGTACTGTAAGTGTGTGTGTGTGTGTGTGTGTGTGTGTGTGTGAGTGTGTACTGTAAGTGTGTGTGTGTACTGTAAGTGTGTGTGTGTGTGATTGAGTGTGTACTGTAAGTGTGTGTGTGTGTGTGTGTGTGATTGAGTGTGTACTGTAAGTGTGTGTGTGTGTGTGTGTGTGTACTGTAAGTGTGTGTGTGTGTGTGATTGAGTGTGTACTGTAAGTGCGTGTGTGTGTGATTGAGTGTGTACTGTAAGTGTGTGTGTGAGTGTGTACTGTAAGTGTGTGTGTGTACTGTAAGTGTGTGTGTGTGTGTGTGTGTGATTGAGTGTGTACTGTATGTGTGTGTGTGTGTGTGTGTGTGTGTGTGTGTGTGAGTGTGTACTGTAAGTGTGTGTGAGTGTGTACTGTAAGTGTGTGTGAGTGTGTGTGTGAGTGTGTGAGTGTGTACTGTAAGTGTGTGTGTGTGTGTGTGTGTGTGTGTGTGTGAGTGTGTACTGTAAGTGTGAGTGTGTACTGTAAGTGTGTGTGTGATTGAGTGTGTACTGTAAGTGTGTGTGTGTGTGAGATTGAGTGTGTACTGTAAGTGTGTGTGTGTGTGTGTGAGATTGAGTGTGTACTGTTAGTGAGTGTGTGTGTGTGTGTGTGTGTGTGTGTGTGTGTGTGTGAGATTGAGTGTACTGTAAGTGTGTGTGTGCGTGTGTGAGATTGAGTGTGTACTGTAAGTGAGTGTGTGTGTGTGTGTGTGTGAGATTGAGTGTGTACTGTAAGTGTGTGTGTGCGTGTGTGTGATTGAGTGTGTACTGTAAGTGTGTGTGTGTGTGTGTGTGAGTGTGTACTGTAAGTGTGTGTGTGTGTGTGTACTGTAAGTGTGTATGTGATTGAGTGTGTACTGTAAGTGTGTGTGTGTGTGATTGAGTGTGTACTGTAAGTGTGTGTGTGTGTGTGAGTGTGTACTGTGTGTGTGTGTGAGTGTGTACTGTGTGTGAGTGTGTACTGTAAGTGTGTGTGTGATTGAGTGTGTACTGTAAGTGTGTGTGTGTGTGTGATTGAGTGTGTACTGTAAGTGTGTGTGTGTGATTGAGTGTGTACTGTAAGTGTGTGTGTGTGTGTGTGTGAGTGTGTACTGTAAGTGTGTGTGTG
>JAVLUX010000021.1:1782500-1827500 GCA_032164185.1 Moxostoma hubbsi
TGTTTGTGTGTGAGTGTGTGAAAGATTGTTTCCCCTCACTGTTCTCTGGGGAGTTTGTCTATTTACGTCTCCTCCCCTACAGCTGAATGAAATAGCAATTTTATATCCTATAACTATGTTATTATTCAGCTCTAGAAGATTGTGTTCACTCAGTAATTAAACATGCTCTGGTGTTTTTACAGATAGCAGTCGGGGGTCTATTGTGTTGGCATTCTTTGAAAATATTTCAGTTCAATAAGTGATATCCAGTTTATATTTTTTATATCAATTAATATTTCCTCTGTAATCCTCAGGAGAACGTTTCTCTAGCAGATATTCTGTGTTTGAGAGACAGCTGTCTGACTGAGCAGGAGTTGTGGGCGGTGTGTGTGGAGTGTGTGTGTTCACTACAGAGCATCGCCCACACAGCGCTCTTTCACACCCTCTGTGTGACACCCGACACGCTGGCCTTCAACGCTCACGGCAATGTGTGCTTTATGGAACAGCTCAACGGTGAGTCACGGTCTTATTGAGTCAAATAAACACTCACATTAATCGGTGTTTTCTTCATTGTGTTGAAGTATTGCTTTCATAACGTGCACCTCCACTAATGGACTGTTTTGACAGATGTGAGACTGCTGTGCCTTCATAAAGCTGTGTGATCACTATCTGATGTGATTTAGAGAGCCGTTTCATGCGCAGCTCATCTGTGCTCAAACTGTGCCATTGTGCAGTTAAAGGAGCGGTGGAATCCGAAAAGTCGCTTCATCGCCTAATCTTATGTTACATTTATCTAATTGGGCTTCATGCACACTGAATGTCGTCTCAAGGGCTGCACCGCATACACCATACGTCCTCTCTAAATATACCAGTGACTTCCTCTGCTGGTGTAACCCCGAGGAGTTTCAGGAGGAGCAAGCCTGACCTATTTAACAGAGCCAAATTCTGCAGCGGTGTCTGGAGGAGATCGTGAAGCCTCAGTATCTCTTCACACTGTGCCCTAGTTAGACAGCAACACTGCAGTAGAACGCTTCTGTGTGCGCTCACATACCCGTTCACAGAGAACTGCACACTCTTTTACTGATGAAGCGATTACAATTAAACCTCACAGTCACATCTCACATACTGTGGATTTTTGATTGTTTTACACATGATTTATGTTGAAATTGGGATCGTTTATCCCTGTTACTGTTGGAGTGACTTTTCCTTCACTTGCCATCTGAACACACACACACTCACACTCACACACTCGCACACACAGACATATATATACGCGCACACACACTCACACACTCACACGCACACACACACTCGCACAGACACGCATATACGCACACACACTCGCACTCACTCACACACTCGCACTCACTCACACACTCGCAATCAATCACACACTCGCACAAATATATACGCGCACACACTCGCACTCACTCACACACTCGCACACATATATACGCATACACACTCGCACTCACACACTCGCACACATATATACGCGCACACACTCGCACTCACTCACACACTCGCACTCACTCACACACTCGCACACATATATACGCGCACACACTCGCACTCACTCACACACTCGCACACATATATACGCGCACACACTCGCACTCACTCACACACTCGCACTCACTCACACACTCGCACTCGCACTCACTCACACACTCGCACACAGATATATGCACACACACGCACTCACTCACACACTCGCACACATATACGCGCACACACTCGCACTCACTCGCACACATATATACGCACACACACTCGCACTCACTCACACACTCTCACTCACACACTCGCACACATATATACGCACACACACTCGCACTCACTCACACACTCTCACTCGCACACATATACACACGCACACTCGCTCACACACTCTCACTCGCACACATATACACACGCACACTCGCACTCTCGCACACATATATACGCACACACACTCGCACTCACTCACACACTCGCACACATATACGCGCACACACTCGCACTCACTCACACACTCGCACACATATACGCGCACACACTCGCACTCACTCACACACTCGCACACATATATACGCGCACACACTCGCACTCACTCACACACTCGCACTCACATATACGCACCGCACTCACTCGCACACTCGCACACATATACGCACACACACTCGCACTCTCTCACACACTCGCACACATATACACTCGCACTCACACACTCGCACACACTCGCACACATATATACGCACACACACACTCGCCCTCACTCACACACTCGCACACATATATACGCGCACACACTCGCACTCTCTCACACACTCGCACACATATACACTCGCACTCACACACTCGCACACACTCGCACACATATATACGCACCGCACACACTCGCACACATATATACGCACCGCACTCACTCGCACACTCGCACACATATACGCACACACACTCGCACTCTCTCACACACTCGCACACATATACACTCGCACTCACACACTCGCACACACTCGCACACATATATACGCACACACACACTCGCCCTCACTCACACACTCGCACACATATATACGCGCACACACTCGCACTCACTCACACACTCGCACTCACTCACACACTCGCACTCGCACTCACTCACACACTCGCACACAGATATATGCACACACACGCACTCACTCACACACTCGCACACATATACGCGCACACACTCGCACTCACTCGCACACATATATACGCACACACACTCGCACTCACTCACACACTCTCACTCACACACTCGCACACATATATACGCACACACACTCGCACTCACTCACACACTCTCACTCGCACACATATACACACGCACACTCGCTCACACACTCTCACTCGCACACATATACACGCACACTCGCTCACACACTCTCACTCGCACACATATACACACGCACACTCGCACTCACTCACACACTCGCACACATATATACGCACACACACTCGCACTCACTCACACACTCGCACACACTCGCACTCACTCACACACTCGCACACATATATACGCGCACTCACTCACACACTCGCACTCACATATACGCACCGCACTCACTCACACACTCGCACACATATATACGCACCGCACTCACACACTCGCACACATATACGCACACACACTCGCACTCTCTCACACACTCGCACACATATACACTCGCACTCACACACTCGCACACACTCGCACACATATATACGCACACACACACTCGCCCTCACTCACACACTCGCACACACACTCGCACTCACTCACACACTCGCACTCGCACACATATATACGCACACACACTCGCAATCACTCACACACTCGCACTCACTCACACTCGCACACATATATACGCGCACACACTCGCACTCACTCACACACTCGCACTCACTCACACTCGCACACATATATACGCGCACACACACTCGCACACACACTCGCACTCGCACACACACTCGCACTCGCACACACACTCGCACACACTCACACACTCGCACTCACTCGCACACACAGACACACACACACACACACTCTCTCTCTCTCTGACACACACACACACACGCACACACCAATGACACCAGAGCTGCATGCAAGTGACTAGCCTGCCACTGGGAGCAACTTGGGGTTCAGTGTCTTGCCCAAGGACACTTCGGCCTGGAGCTGGGAATCGAACCGCCAACCCTGCGATTAGTGGCGACCCGCTGTACCACCTGAGCCACAGCCACCCCCTAATTGTCATTGCAGGGAGAAAATGAATAGACAGAGAAGAAAAATACAAGAACTGTCCAAATACGATTAAAGCTTGCTGGATTCATGTTTGAGGTTTAAATCTAAAAATCGAAAAAAAAAAATAGGAGTTTTTTTTCCCTTTCTACATTTACATTTATGCATTTGGCAGACGCTTTCATCCAAAGTGACTTACAGTGCACTTATTACAGGGACAATCCCCCCGGAGCAACCTGGAGTTAAGTGTCTTACTCAAGGACACAATGGTGGTGACTGTGGGGATCAAACCAGCAACCTTCTGATTACCAGTTATGTGCTTTAGCCCACTACACCACCAACAAAGTGACTTGCAGTGCACTTATTACAGGGACAATCCCCCCGGAGCAACCTGGAGTTAAGTGTCTTACTCAAGGACACAATGGTGGTGACTGTGGGGATCAAACCAGCAACCTTCTGATTACCAGTTATGTGCTTTAGCCCACTACACCCCCACCAAAGTGACTTACAGTGCACTTATTACAGGGACAATCCCCCCGGAGCAACCTGGAGTTAAGTGTCTTACTCAAGGACACAATGGTGGTGGCTATGGGGATCGAACCAGCAGCTTCTGATTGCCAGTTATGTGCTTTAGCCCACTACGCCGCCACCACTCCAGTCTGTACACGTTTTGGTCCAGTTAAAGGGGTCTGAGTTTGGTTCTTTTAAAGAGGAGTCAGGTGTGAAAACCGTGGTCTGCAACCCGATACTAGCAGGACGGGTCCGGTCAAAACTGGGTTTCTAGCTGGGTTTAGTTTGTAATTAATGGGAAAAAAACATGTTGATTGTATATAATATAATATCAATCAAATCTAGTTATATTTCTCATGTGATTTTTTTTTTTTTCTCAGATGATCCTGAAGGCTGTTTTGTTCCTCCGGAGATTGAGAAGACTGGAAGTACATTTGAGGTGAGCAACAATCTGTGGATGGTTTGATAATGCAAGCTATTCCTGATAGATCAACTCGAAGGGCACAGTTAAAACTAAAGAAATTACTTTTGCGTGTCACATTTATTGGATTTCACACAGCACTGGTTCTGAGGAACACCAATCAATCAACCGGGGGGGGTTCTGGGTATCTCAGTGAGTATTGACGCTGACTATCACCCCTGGAGTCGTTAGTTTGAATCCAGGGTGTGCTGGGTGACTCCAGTCGGGTCTCCTATGCAACCAAATTGGGCCGGTTGCTAGGGAGGGTAGAGTCACATGGGGTAACCTCCTTGTGGTGGTGATTAGTGGTTCTCTCAATGGGGCGTGTGGTGAGTTGTGTGTGGATCGTGGAGAGTAGCATGAGTCTCCACATGCTGTGAGCCTCCTTAGCAACCAAATTGTCCCGGTTGCTAGGGAGGGTAGAGTCACATGGGGTAACCTCCTTGTGGTGGTGATTAGTGGTTCTCTCAATGGGGCGTGTGGTGAGCTGTGTGTGGATCGTGGAGAGTAGCATGAGTCTCCACATGCTGTGAGTCTCCACGGTGTCATGCACAACGAGTCACGTGATCAGATGCGCCGATTGACGGTCTCAGAAGCGGAGGCAACTGAGACTCGTCCTCCGCCACCCGGATCGAGGCGAGTAACTGTGCCACCGCGAGGACCTACTAAGTAGTGGGAATTGGGTGTTCCAAAAATTGGAGAGAATTATTATTTTTTTTAAATTGTAAATAATTAGAGGTGCACTCAAATTTTCTAATTAACCCTTGTGTTGTGTTTGCTTGGTTCTAACACATTTTATGTTCCCGGTCAAAAATGACCGGCCCAATAAGATTGTTTATAAATCTCTTATATTGCGTTTATTATCACAAGATATTGCATTCGAACATTTTATCAACTTTCTTTTAGTAATTATGGTTCTGTACTGCTTTTTTTTTTAAACATTTTATATATATAGGGCACTCCTTGTGGAAAACATAATAATAATAATAATAATAATAATAATAATAATAATAATAATAATAATAATTGCATAATTAATATCCCCTTGCTTGATCATTTTAAAGCTTAGAATCTGTTTATTTAAATGCATAAAGTTGATCCTACCAATTAGGATTAGGATTATTTAATTATGCTTTTTAATTTGTTGTCAAATAAGAACAGTTTGTTATCACAGCAATTACATTCAGAGTTGACTAAACCAAAAAGATGAGATCGCCATGTGTTATATATCATTGGAAAGGTGTGTGTGTGTGTGTGTGTGTGTGTGTGTGTGTGTGTGTGTGTGTGTGTGTGTGTGATAAATTTGTTTCACTCAAGAGGTCAAACTGCAGTGAGTTTTAGTGTATGAAATTCCCACAGATGTACATAAATATAATAAACAGAAGTGTCTTATTATTTCCTGAAACATATATAATATACACAATGACATGTCGTAACTTACAACAGACTATCCCGATTCAAACAAGCCCAAACGCAACATAGTATGAAGAGGAGATCTTGAGATATTACTCAAAGAGTGTACATGGAAAGATGATGCACAAGAGGGTGCTGGGTGTGGGTGTGGGTGCGTGTGGGTGCACATGTCCGTGGATTTTGTGTGTGCAAACACACATGCACATATGTGCTCATCTAAAGGATTGGGAACAATTAATATTTCTGTATTTTGTAGTCTAATCATTTTTGACCTGGAACACAACAAGCGTAACAAAGTCAAATAAATCCAAATATATTTAAAGAAAATTATGCAATTGATTTTGTATTTTCAGATATCATATGTGAACAAAAAAAATTACAATTCATAAAAAAAATTAAATAAATTGTCCATATCAAAATGACCAGAACACAACATACAGTTTAAAAAAGGTTTACACAAAGACATCAGTAGTAGTTTTGCGAAATATGTCTTAAATGATGTGCAGACACATTAGATGAAGACTATGTCAGTAACCCATTAAAAGTTGTTTAATTTTTCTTTGAGCAGGTCGCTCGTCATGTTTTGTGAAGTTCTCATTTGGTTTGTTGCATGTTAGCGTAAGGTACAGACTATACACAAGTCTCGCCTGGTTTGTTTTAAGGTTATTGAAAGCAAATCTGTTTTGATCAATAAAAGTATCCATCTGTCTCTCTCTCAGGGTCACATGTTCTCATTAGGCTCCACCCTCTCAGCAGCGCTGGATTATGTCACTGATGTTGAGCTGCAGGTGGAGTTGAGTTCAGAGAGCAGATGCTTACTGAAGCGGATGCAGAGCGAGAAACCGGACGATAGACCCCAACTGCAGGTTTGTTGTTTTTCAGGAGTTATAGACTGACATTGTGAATTCAGACTACTCTGCAGGGATATATCGGCAACATTTACATTAAAAACATTTACATTAACCATACTGTAAAGGGATTAATGGGAAAGGAGGAGGCAAGTCTCCTGTCGGCCTTTATCCTTCTCTGAGGCTTGATTGGCCTGATTAGGGGCCGGGCGTGTGGAATCACGACCCGACACCGCCCTCCGCCCTGCCATATTTCTCCCTCGTTCTCTCAGGCCAGGGAGCCCCTGGCATGACGTAACAACCCCCCCCCCCCCCCCCCCCCCCCCCCCCCCCCCCCAAGCAATGTGTATAAACCTCACTCTCCTGATCTCAAGAGGTGCACTAAAGGCTGTAGCCTTTAGCCTCCTTGTTAACGCACACGACTCCCATGCCGGAGACGCTGGTTCGAGTCCTGTACGGAGCGGGTAGATCAGGAGCATCACAGTGGTGCCGTGACTCGGATGGGAGTGAGGTTTAGGGGGGTGAGTGTAACGGTGGCCAGCTGATAGATAGCTTTGCATTGTTCATAAACCTCTCTCCTGACCTCAAGAGGTGCACTAGCGACTGATGCTAGAGGCTGTAGCCTTTAGCATCCTTTTTAGCGCACAAGCCTCCCATGTCGGAGATGCCAGATCGAGTCCTGCACAGAGTGGGTAGAACAGAAGCATCACATATACGACTCCGGTGGTATAACCCATGTCTTCAGAAGCGACCCAATCGGTTTTGGGTGAAAACAGACTAAAATATAACTACCTTTGCCACTGCGATCTCTAGAGACGATCATGTTTTCAAGCTCGATGACACATCCTATTGCTTCATGCATACAGAGCGTTAGATGGTACTATAGGAAGTGGAATCCATCTTGAAATCACGATCGCCAAGGAGACTGCTGTCAAGATTTATAGTGCAAAAGTAGTTACATTTTGGTCTCTTTCTAACTCAAAATCACTTCAGAAAACATGGATTAAACCACTGGAGTCTTATGGGTTACTTTTATGCTACTTTATGTGCTTTTTTCTTTCTTTGTATAATTGATATGTCTGAATAATAATAATTTATTTTCTTTCTCCCACAGGATATTCTCTCTCACGCAGAGGCTGTCCTCGATAATGTCTCACCCACAGCCATCTGCCGAAAACTCTCTGCCATTGGCCGAAGAGTTCTGTCTATTGAATCTTTTCAAGGTATGATTAGACCACATGATTGATTTATAATACTGTCTTGAGTGACATTTGGTCTGGCCTTGTTAAGGATGCACGCTTCCCTTCTAACAAGTTACCAGTTTGAAGGCCAAAGTATACTTCGGTTATCCATGTTACTGATCGCGCCGTGCCAATTTCGTCATCAGCACAGTCTGCGTGGACCGTCCACACACGGCCCAGACATGCGGAGAGTCCTCGTCTGTGCCGTCACTTTTTCCTGGTTTTATTGCCATATATGTATATATAGATATACTGTACTATCAGCCGATTAATCGGTTATCAGATGTTTTTCTTCTGCTTTCCATATTGCTTATAAACAGCCATTTTGGCTCTTAAATTTTTAATTTATTTACTCTGGTACCCTTTGACCATTATCATTTTCTATCTTGGTTAGATGCTGATCTAGAATGAGCTACTTTGAATTAAAACATCTGCTAAGCAACCACTTAGTATCATATATATATATATCTTTCTAATCATTTACAGATGGATGGGAGAAATCTAATCAACCATTTCTGGAATACAAATCCCCAAGATCGAACTCTGTGGAGAACCACACAAGTGATCGTATCATGATGAGAAACCTCTCCTCTGATTCATATGATGGGGAGGAGCTGCTGTTGAAGCGCAGAGGTCTGGTCTGCAATGGTTCCTCGTGGTCCGGCGGTTCAGCCAGTCTCAGAGAAGATGAACCTTTTCCAGACAGCAGGTCTCAGAATAGTTCTCCAGTGCACAGGAGGAACCAGGGGAAGAGGCCCGGGAGTTCAAGGAGAGCCTTGAACCGCTCTTGCTCCGTCCCAGATTCAAACAACCCTCCGGCGTTCAGTACTCCAGCGCACACGCCCATCAGCATGCTGGTGGCGGATCTATCTGACATCATCGAGGAGGAGAGCGTGGTGTCCGGCTGGAACCGGAGGCTGCATCGGGTCAAACCGAAGCAGATGATGGGGGACACAGCTTTAGAATCAGGAGAGGAGGAATCAGGTGTCCCGTCTGTGGATGTGACGGTCTGCACACCTGAATCTGGTGTGCATGAGACTGATCAGAGCGACGATATAGATGTTCAAACCTCATCACATGTAAAAGACGAGGACACTTGTGCAGACGCTGACCTGTGCGGCTCAAACCATGTAAACAAAAGTATGTTGTGTCTGGATAAGGACTCTCAGAGTGAGGCAAGTATTGTATGTACAGTGACCATAAAAAGTTTTTGGGATATATTGCAGTGACATTAAAAATATTTTGCATTTTAAGTGGCTTAAGTCAGGTAGTGTTAGGCTTTGGGGCTTAAACCCTGATGTATTATCTCAAGCCCCTGATCTTATCTGTAATGAATAGTAATGGCCATGGTTGATTATCATTCAGTTCAGTGCAGGAGGGTTTTAAAGCCCTGGCATTTATATCCAGCCATTGAACACTACCTGTTCCGGCAAGTAGGTGCGACTGTTGTCACTCGGCATGTACATTGTAAAGGAGCACTGTTCTTGACAATTATAAAGGGCTAGATATTATAAATATTTTATCTAGGTTTGATTAAAGTCAGCTAGGTAGGTGTGTGATAATCCCTGACTATCAGTTACTGTAAGGTTAGGGTTAGGTTAGGGCAAATGTTGGGCAAATCAGTTGTTTCTACTTGATCTCAGCAAGCTAGCTAACACATTCATCAAGCCATAGTTAAATCTTTGGCTAAATAGTTGGCTTGCTTGATGCACTTCAGTTAAGTAACCACATTGCCAGGGTGGCCTGGGTAGCTTGGCGAGTAAAGACGCTGACTACCACACCTGGAGTCGTGAGGTTGAATCCAGGGCGTGCTGAGTGACTTCAGTCAGGCTTCCATAGCAACCATATTGGCCCGGTTGCTAGGGAGGGTAGAGTCACATGGGGTAACCTCCTCGTGGTCACTATAATGTGGTTCTCGCTCTCGGTGGATGCCGCGGAAAATAGCGTGAAGCCTCCACATGCGCTACGTCTCTGCGGTAACGTGCTCAAGTCCCGTGATGAGATGCGCAGATTGACAGTCTCAGACGTGGAGGTAGCTGAGATTTGTCAACCGCCACCCGGATTGAGGCGAGTCATTACGCCACCACAAGGACTTGGAGCGCATTGGGAATTGGGCATTCCAAATTGTGGAGAAAAAAATTAAAAATTGAAAGCAACCACGTTGACCAAATTAAATGGTTGTAGTCTTGTAGTACATGCTTGGAGTATGTTGCATGTAGGCTGGCATCTTAAACATTATAATTGTGGGGGTAGCTTTGGCTCAGGGTGTAGTGCGGGTTGGCAACTTATCGCAGGGTTGGCAGTTCGATTCCTGGCCCACATGACTCCACATGCCAGTGTCATTGGGCAAGACACTGAACCCCTAGTAGCTCCCAATGGCAGGCTAGCACCTTGCATGGCAGCTTTGCTGTCATTGGTGTGTGAATGTGTGAATGAGTTCACAGTGTAAAGGGCTTTGGTAGCCACTAAGGCTATATAAGTGCAGACCATTCATATTTTCAGATGTCAAGACATGCAAAAAAACACTAGCAATTGGACTCCACTTAATCTCCGCTTCATGAATGCATCCCTCACTGTTGTTTATGTGCCAGATGTCATGCAGTGTATCTGTAAGATATGTAATGTGTTATTTCTTCCTCAGTGGATGTCTTTGCGTGAGCTGCTCTCACAGTGTGCTCGTCCTTTCTCTGTGAAAGAGCTTTGGGCTTTATGCTACACGTGTCTCTCCACGCTGCAGACGTACATCGACTTACCAGGTGTGTCCTTTACATCACAAATACAAATGAAGCCACAGATTCTCTGCTTTATCTTTGAAAAAGAAAAGTGTATTATTTATTCTTCGGTAACAAAAATCAGCATTAACTACAGTTCTATCAGGAAGACTCGCAGACTTGTTTGAAATGTAAGATGACATTTATTTGATGAATATAAACCAGAAAGGTAATTCTCTCTTTGGTGTAAGCCCCGTCTGACGGTCTGAAGAAGTTGTACTCGGAACCGTCATATCCTGCCGGAGATAGGAGGCAGGGTCGAGGAGACTACTCCCATGCAGGACGGGACTCAACAGGTGGTGGTGGGGTGGAGGAGGTTGCCGTGTTAGCACACTGAAACAGCAATGTGATTGTGAGCAGACTTATAAAGCAATGGCTTAAATGTGATTGGCTACAAGTTACCCAGCTAATGGTGCGATGATGTACAGCTGCTAGTCTTCCCGCTAGAACTACACTGCGCTTACATTGCTGGGAGAGTGTTTATTTTTGGTGCACATTGCACACTTCAGCTTCAAAAAATGTGTGAACAGTTAAAGCCTCTTGATAAATCTTGATGTTGAAACAAAAATGTTTATTTCAGTTATATTTATCAATATCCATCCATGCTCTGTTTACCCCACAAACTAATGGCAACATTTAATTAGTGTTTCTTTGCTCCATGTTTGTCTGATTTGTGTGATCTACAGCATCTATATTAGAATAATAACAGCTGTGCTCTTTATGTAAAGAATACCTGTGTCTGGACTCGGTGTATGTGGGCTGTGAAGGTGAAGTGCTGTTTCTAAGACCTAAAAACACAGGTATGATCATTACAGAACACCTTAATACCATAACAACTGATAACTCTTGAAAGCTGTCAAAATTAAATGTAACAAAAGAAACTTATCATGCATAATGACTCCCACTGCAATAGAAAGGCACAACTATGGCAGAATATCTCACTTAAAAATATTGGCATAAATTGGGCCAGTCAGCAACGCCCTAGAAACCACCCAGAACGCCTCATAACCATACAAGGCACAAATAGTGTAGAGTAGGGGTTTTCAAAGACAGTGGGCCTCCCTTGTAACTCAACATACGGAAAGAACATAATTTGAAATTCCAGTAACGGTCCATCTCAGTCAAACCAGTCAAAAGATCTGTAACAAAGAGGAGTGTGTGAGTGTGTGAGTGTGTGTGTGTGTGTGTGTGTGTGTTGGAGGGCAAAGGACTACTGAATAGAAACTCTTCTGGAATGTTTTTCATGTACCTCACATATGTTAACGGCTGTGCACAGCTGGCCACATCAGCGGGTTCGTTGATCTGGAGTGCAGAAAATGGGATGTGCCTGATGCTAACGCTTGCTCCTTCACATCCTGTGCCATGTCAGAGATGTACCAACCCACTGTGTTTTCAGAGAGTGGAATGGAATCAAGCTTAGAATCCGCTGCCTCTCCTGCCATCAAGGAACACATATCTTTGGCTACTGGCAGAATCAATGTCTCTCCGGTGTTATTTTGCCCGCCTTGGCAATACACAGCGCAACGTGATATGAAGCTTCAGTGGCCTTTACATTTAATTTGACAAATTCTCCGACAACTTTTTCTGACCTTGAAAGGCTTTTCCCGCCACCTCAGCATGCTTGGTGTCAAGTTGCCTGCGGAGATTAGCAGGTCACATGCTGTCATTAGCTAAAATGTCCTGACAAACGACATAAAGGTTGTGGTGCATCAACTGATCCTATCCATGTAAATCCTAAACTTAAATGCTGCTCATCGTATCATCGTCTGTTGGTTTTGACCACTGAAATGGAAGGATTCTAATTTTGTTGTCTCAGAAACTGCTCCATTGTAATTACAGACTAATACGTCACTTCTACTTTATTGGAGGACTTGACAAATATAAGAGAATCTTCAGAAAGTTTTGGGATAAAGATTTTTTTTTTTTTTTGTGTATTATTTTCAGAAAATAATATAATAGTTAAAAACACTCAGAAAGGGGCCTGGGTAGCTCAGTGGTAAATACGCTGGCTACCACCCCTGGAGTTCGCTAGTTCGAATCCCAGGGTGTGCTGAGTGACTGAGTGACTCCAGATGGGTCTCCTAAGCAACCAAATTGGCTAATTTGCTAGGGAGTGTGGAGTCATATGGGGGTAACCTCCTTGTGGTCGCTATAATGTGGTTCATTCTTGGTGGGGCTCGTGGTGAGTCGATGCCGCGGTAAATGGCGTGAAGCCTCCACAAGCACTATGTCTCTGTTGCAACGTTCTCATCAAGCCACGTGATAAAATGTGCATGTTGACGGTCTCAGACGCGGAGGCAGCTGAGATTCGTTCTCCGCCACCCAGATTGAGGCGAGTCACTACGTGACCACAAGGACTTAAAAGCGCGTTGGGAATTGGGCATTCCAAATTGGGTGAAAAAGGGGAAAAAATCCTGAACTCAGAATGCCTAAGCTACGGCATGTGCTAAAAACAATCACAACACCTTAGCAATGCCCTAGCAACCACCCAGACAACCCCATAGCATTGCACTAAAAACACTCGAAACACCCTAGCAACCACAGAAAAATGCAATTAAAACCACTCAATGCCCAAATCACCCTAGCAACCATATAGCAATGCACTAAAAACACCCAGAACACCTTAGAAATGTCAAATCAAGTCAAATTTAATAGTGTAGCGCTTTTCACAACAGGCATTGTTTCAAAGCAGCTGTACATTAAATTTTGCTATAATAGAAAATTAATGAATATAATGGCAATATTAGTTATTTATGTATAGAATTATTAGTGGTTAAATTTAGTAAACTAAACTAAGTAAATTTTTGGCCGATGGAGTCTTTGGTCCCTCCTTTGACCAAGTTGAACCAGGTATCATTCAGTGAGGAGCATCGCAGTCCAGCTGGAGGCTTATGGCATGTAATTTTGGTGAACTCCATCCTGAGCCCATGCTTCAGACAGTGGCTCATGAAGAATCCCATGTCTTTGAGTTTGCATCAGTTCATCCTCTGTGGAATCCGTCTTAATAGACTGAAGTAAAGTCTGGATGGCACATGGTGCAGTTGGTCATAATCACTCAGCGACACAGTGGGAGTCAGACATCAGGCAGGACCAGAGAAGGATCTGGCAGGCTTGGAAACTTTGGGATATAATCTCGAGGTTTAGACGGGGAAAGAAAAAGAATAGAGATTCCATTCACTTAAAAGCAGGGTTAAAGAATAAGAAAAGTGTTTTCGGTTCCAGCAGACCTAACTAAAGCAGCATAACTATGAATTGAGGACTAAATTAGGTGTATTCCTGGCTGAATAGATGAGTCTTTAGTCTAGACTTAGACTGAGAGAGTGTGTCTGAGTCCCGAACACTGCTAGGAAGACTATTCCATAGTTTAGGACCGAAATATGAAAATAATCTCCCTCTTTTTGTGGATTTTGATGTTCTCGATATTGTTAACAGGCTGGAGTTTTGCGATCGTAGTGAGCGCAATGGATTATAGCGTGGTAGAAGGTCACTTGAGTACTTTGGAGCTAGACCATTCAAAGCTTTGTATGTAATTAACAGAACTTTATAATTAATACAAAACTTTACAGGTAGCCAAAGTAACGCAATAAAATGGGGATAATATGATAATATTTCTTGGTTCTAGATCTCACACAGCATACTCATTTCCCGCCTCTCT
Source organism: Moxostoma hubbsi (assembly GCA_032164185.1). Taxonomy (NCBI): domain Eukaryota; kingdom Metazoa; phylum Chordata; class Actinopteri; order Cypriniformes; family Catostomidae; genus Moxostoma; species Moxostoma hubbsi. The sequence goes on from JAVLUX010000021.1 coordinate 1,797,102, forward strand.
GCTATTGACATTTATGGTACTGTACTATCCTGTTTCTATTTGTCAGTCAAAATCTACAACAGCTCCTGATTCTCAAGGCGTCCCTCAGGGTTCTGTTCTTGGTCCACTGCTCTTCATCACTAACATGCTTCCCCTGGGTCACATCATCCACCGGCACAGACTCAACTTTTACTGTTTTGCTGATGATACAGCTTTATTTCAGTTCAAAACCCACTGCTCTCATCCCACAAACTCCTTGTCTGTATTAATAACATCAATACCTGGATGACCTGGTCTGTTGATATTTATGGTGACCTGGTCAGACCCTCCTCTGCAGTCAGAAACCTGAATTATTTTATATTCTTCACTCTCCTTCCTCCCTCACAAAAGCTTCTTTTTTTCCACCTCTGTAACATTGCCAAACTTCACCCCATTCTCAATATAAATGATGTAGAGACTCTTCTTCACTCTTTCATCACTTCACGACTTGACTACTGTAACACCCTCTTTTCTGGTCTCCCCATCAAAACAATCAATAAACTACAATACATTCAGGATTCTGCAGCACTTATTCCAAGAAATCTTCTTGCATCACCCCCATTTTATGTAAACTGCACTGGCTACCTGTCTCTTTTTGCATTCAGTATAAATTACTCCTCACTACATTTAAAGCTCTACATGGTCTTTCCCCTCCATATATCTCAAATCGTATTTATCCCTATACACCATCTCGCTCAATCAGGTCTTCTGACTCTGGTTTACTACTCATCCCACATTACAAGCTAAAATATCTGGGTGTAAGGCTTTTAGCACTACTGCTCCAACATTATGGAACTCTATCCCACAATTCCTCCATGGCCTCAACACCATACATGATTTCAAAACTCACCTCAAAACATCTCTTTGCTCTGTCATTCTTACTCTTGATCTGATCTTTTTCTGTAAAAAAATTTAATAAATTGTATGTGCTCGCTACTTTTTTGTAGTTTGTAGAAATATGCTATATAAAATAAACCTGTTATCTTTTATTATTAATATTATCCATCAAGAGATTATTTTAGCTCTTAGTTTATATACTCTGTTAATTTGAAAATTTTTACATTTTCGTCAAGTTTCTAATAAATATAAAATTGTGTATCATCAGTATAACAGTGAAAAATAATTCCATGGTTCCTGATAATGTCTCCCAGGGGGAACATATATAGGGAGAAAAGCATAGGCCCTAAAACTGATCCCTGTGGCACTCCATACTTTAATTTGATCTGACGGTTCTTCATTTACACAGACAAAGTGTTAGCGGTCTGCTAAATAGGACCTAAACCAAGCAAATGCCTGTCCACAAATGACAACATAATTCTCAAGCCTATTCAAGAGAATGTCGTGATCTATCGTGTCGAATGCAGCACTATGATCTAAAAGCTTTAAAACAGAAATGCAGACGCGATCAGATGATAAGAGCAAGTCATTTGTAACTCAGATAAGTGCAGTTTCTGTACAGTGATGGTGCCTAAATCCTGACTGAAATTCTTCATATATTCTATTTCTCTGTAAAAATGAACATATTTGGGAGGACACTGCCTTTTCCAGTAATTTCGACATAAATGGGAGATTTCAAATTGGTCTATAATTAGCCAATACTCCTAGATCAAGCTGTGGTTTCTTGATTGACAGTTTGGTAACTGCCAGTTTAAAGTTTCTTGGGACATGCCCTTAGGATAATGAGGAGTTAATAATATTAAGAAGAGGTTCTGAGATTACAGGAAACACCTCTTTTAGGAGTTTATTCGGTATTGGGTCTAATATACATGTTGTTGATTTTTATGTTTTGATAAGTTACTCATAGGGAATAATTTTAGTCTTCTGGGGAGCTGTGGCAGACGGATGTGGAATTCCAATAAAATATTTTAGGATTTCGATTTTATTAGTAAATAAATTCATGGAAGTCATTACTACTATGTTGCGTCAGAATATCTGGTACAATTGAAGCTTTATTCCAAACCAATTTAGCCACAGTACTGAATAAACGACTAGGATATTTGTGGTTATTTTCTATGAATTTGCTCAAATATGCAGACGGCCATTTTTAGAGCCTGTCTGTAGTTAGAGACACTATCCTTCCATGCACTGCGAAATACCTTTAATTTTGTATTCTTCCATTTATGCTCCATTTTCAGAGCTGCTCTCTTGAGAGCATAAGGGTGATCATTGTACCATGGTGCAGGATTTTTCTCTTTAACTTTCTTTAATCGAAGGGGGGGCAACACTATCTAGAGTGCTAGAGAAGACTGTATCCATATTTTTTGCGACATCATCAAGTTCTTCATAACTTTTTGGCATAATGAGTATTTGAGACAAGTCTGGAAGATTATTAGTGAATCTATGTTTAGTAGTTAAAAGAATAGTCCTACCTGAACATTAACATTGCATAGATTGAATGACCTTTGCCAAGCGCAGCATACAAGAGATGAGGTAATGATCTGAGATATCATCGCTCTGTGGCAGAATTTCTATATTATCAACATCAACTCCATATGACAAGATTAGTTCTAGCGTATGATTTTGGCGATGGGTTGGACCTGTCATGTTATGTTGACATGTCTGTTATTTTCAAGTTTGACATCAATCACATTTTTACTAAATTACTTATTGAGGGTTTTGTGTTTGGTAGTTTGGGGAATAGACTCAGTCTCTATACGATATATAGGTAATACAGTCTCTATGTGTTGTTGTTTATGTGAGCTGTGTGCCATCTCAAGGCAGCTAGTAGACGTTCGGATTAGCCAGTTTGTCTGCTTCCTGACCTGGGCCCCAGTTAGTCAAATACCATCATTATTAAAACTGTGTGCCAAATTATTAGAAAGGAGAGCAGCACCTTCCCAATCTGGAGTCGGTCTCTCTTTAGCAGGTCAGATCTTCCCCAAAAAGTCTATGAATCCTATTCTATTCCTATGCCCTTGCAACCACATAGTAATGCATGCAAAACACTCACTCAACAGAACACCTTAGCAACTGCATAGCAATGCCCTGGCAACTGCCCATAACACACTAGCATTGCAACAGTTAGTTTTGCATGTGCAAACACTTCTCACGTTTTCTACAGAATATGTACAATTTTAGCTGTTTTTAATATTATTTTTCATATTTCACACATTTTCATTCCTGTTGTCCTTCACAGCTCCCTGTGATGTATTTTTCTTGGCTCCTGAATTTCAAGAGCACGGAATTGTGACTGAGAAGGTATGTCACTATGGCAACCACTTCCTACGCTGTAGTTACACAGTGTTGTCCATTCATATAAATCTGTTTTTACATATCTCCAGGCATGTGTGTACGGGGTCGCTGCGATCCTCTGGGCTACAGCCAAGTTTCATTTGCCTGTAAATCAAAAACTGGCCATGCCGCGAAAACTCAAGAGGCTTCTGCTAGAGATGGCTAAACGAACACCGATCGAAAGGCCGTCTATCGAAATGGCGAAAAAGGTGCTTGAGAATAGTGTTAGAATCTATGTAACATGATCACTTTTTGTCAAATTGGTGAATCTAATAAAAAATTACAAGAAATGTCCAGGTAATATTTAAACCCAAAATCTAAACAAAAAAAAATTAAGCAAGAATTATTACGATAATATAAGAGCTATTAAGAATAAGAATGATATATATATATATATATATATATATATATATATATATATATATATATATATATATATATATATATATATATATATATATATATATATATATATATATACACACCTCACCCCAATTGTCTTAATCATTTTATAGGGGGACAGTCATATATTTTTTTTTAAATTGATTTTCACGCAATAAATATTAAAATGGTTAAATTATTTCACACTTTGTTTAAATGATCATAGTTTTAAACGTAATAATTTGTTTATAATATATTTTCATAGTTTAATATTGAAAGTCTGGGACGAGGCTAAAACAATCAAATCTGTACATAAAAGACATTTGAAAAGTACCAAAAATAAAGCCAATTTAGTTTTAATGAGACTGTTCATTTAAATAAAAAATAAAAAAATAATTTAAAAGTACATGAAGTTGAAGAAACACCCATAAACGTATACATTCTTTTCAAATAGGATGATTTTCATGACTGTATTGTAATAAAGAGAAATATAGAAATTGGGGTGAAAATTTGCTTAATTGACATGAAAATATCAAAATGCAAATCTTAATCCAAAACAATTGGCTTCATTTTTTTATGCAAAATATTCATACTTGTTTCTACTTGTTTGTGGCGTGAAATTTTACCTGGACGTTTCTTCATGACGTTCACCCATCTCATTAATTATTAATTATCTTCTGTTTCTTATGACCAATTATGATTCAGCCATGGAAATACTTTGTTTTTTGCTGTTGTAGCTGGTAACATATGGCACCGCTGTGTATCCAGTGTTAATGTGGTTTATGTGTGCTGTTCAAATGTAGTGTTGCCGTGACTACCTCGTCCATCAGGGTACTAATGCAGAGACGGTGTGGACACAACTCATCACAAGAGTTCAGCAGGTAAACCTTCACATCATCTCTCCAGACACTTCATTTAGAAGATCTCTGAACATGCAAGTCTCATGATAGCGAGCATCATCCTATTATCTTTCCAATTGTATTGCGTTCTCAATGCAGTTTACTCTCCTCTTCCCTTCTGTGTTAATTGTGTATGTTAACTGTGGCATGCACTTCCTCATCCCACATTAAACATGCCAGTGAAACGAAGCAGATGCCCTTGTGAGCGCCGGCCGATTTAGAGTCATTTCTATTGAATTTACATGTGTTTTAAATATGTTTTGGAAGCTGTCTCCCCTTGTCCAAACACTTCTGTATCTCTATTATGTCTTAATGCATGAGCTTTAGTCAGCAAGTTTCTCATTGCAAGTTCCATTTTCATTAAAGGCTTTCGTTGGGAATAGAGCAAACGAGGAAGCGTCTTCTCCTGAGTGTGCTGAAATTCCTCCTGATCCACACTTGGGAGAAGTTAAGCGAGGTGCAATTGAATCACATACTCTCATTCTGTCAAATTGCACTTTTAACAATAAGGTTAAATAATCCTGGCTATGATTCTTTAAACTGGAATGTTTATGGACCTTGTGTTTGTTCGGTATTATGATGCAGGTTTGTTTGCTCGTCTTGTTGTTTTTCGCTCTCAGGTTTTGTCCCGTTGGCAAGTGAGGGCAGGTTTGCCCCTGTAGCCGGTCCGGTTCCTCATATTTACCCCGTGTCCTCCACCATCATCAACCTGCCTGAGGCCTTCAACTCTCCTGCGACACACTTCTGCCCCATAATACTGACTCAAGAGGAGCTCCTTCATAAAAACACCCCAACTGTTGCCGAATCTGAGCGGTAGGTCTTTTCTGTTTTGTTTAATGGTCTTTTCTGATTTGGAAGTAAACACAAGCTTGAGCTTTAGACATTAGGGCTAACAGAAAATGGCAGAGAAACTACATTTGAATTATTCGCTTAATTGTTACCAAAATGTCAATTATATTCACATTTTAAAGACATGATTTCAGTCAGGGGAAAGCTACAGGACATTTAGTGATCGCCAGATTTTTTAATCAATGCTGTCTCTTAAGTCCACAAGAGGGTGCAAATAAATAAATAAATACATAAATACATACAAGCCAAACAGCACAATGCTATATTGAATTATTGTGAAGAAAATGCATAACAAAAATGCATTCTGTTTTAAACTATATTGCATAAAATGATTAAACCAAAGGATTTTTAGCCAGTTCACATTCTCAAGATCTTAATAAAAAAAGTCAAATAAGAAAATAAATGCTTCAATATGTATATTTAGTGTTGCACGATATGCAGATGACATGGTACTCAAGCTTTAAAATACCAGCAGTACTGTAGTGTTTATCATTAATTACTGTTGCATGATGGGTAGTAATGCTTCCTGGTGGTAGTGGTGAATGCACAGTTTTTGCATTCAAATGTGCAATTTTATTTTAAATTGAACAAATATGCGATTTTTGATCCTCCCAGAATTGCACAGGTCATGTTGATAATTCTTCAAATTGGCCAATTTTCGGGGGTCTGGGTCGCTCGGCGAGTATTTACGCTAACTATCACACCTGGAGTCGTGAGTTTGAATCCAAGGCGTGCCGAGTGACTCCAGCGAGGTCTCCTTAGCAACCAAATTGGCCCGGTTGCTAGGGAGGGTAGAGTCACATGGGGTAACCTCCTCGTGGTCGCTATATTGTGGTTCTCGCTCTCGGTGGGGCGTGTGGCGAGTTGTGTGTGGATGCCGCGGAGAATAGCGTGAAGCCTCCACACGTGCTACGTCTCCACGGTAACCCCTTTCTATTTTTTTTGTCCTTGTTATTTATTTCGTAGGATTGGCAGTGGACACACTCTTGAGGACGTCACATCTGAAACTATTCGGATAGAGGCAGAACAACAGGAAGAGAGAGACATTAGGGATGATTTGTCTGCTTTAGACCGCTATTCTTCATCATCCAGTAGCAAGACTCTTGTTAATTCCTCTCCACCTCCGATCACTCCCCAAGTGAAAAATCAGGAAATCGACACCCATCCAGATTTCCCCACCTTATCACATGCTAATGGCATTTGTAACAACTTCCTGTTACAACAGGACCCTCAGACAGGCCATCTCACCCTACTTCCTGTACAGATTGCCGTGCTTCAGCCAATCACGGGCCTGGATCTCTTACACACACAACCACCAAACAAGAAACTAATCAAACTACCATCTTCTGACAATATTAATTATCAGACAGGGAACGCAGGAGAATCACATCCTGTTACCTGTATAGATGACTCTTCAATGCCACCTGAGCCCATGACCTCTGAGAAGGGAAGCAAAGGGGCAAATATGAGAGTTCAACTTGCACCTCATTCTGCGAAACACACCCTGTCCCAGTCTACAACATGCAATAGATTTCCCTGTCTGCAACAGGTCATTGATCTAGTCAATGAGGAGTTTGCCTTTGATGGCTACCTGGACAATGGCGTTGAAGATCTGGCAATGGGTAACTGTTTTTTGTTTAGGTTTTTATTTATTTATTTTTCTCATTTAGTCCTTTTTAAATAGAAAATAAAATGGTCAACATGAAATGAGTTTGTATCTGCTTATTTTATTTATCAGTGTTAAAACCAATAAAGAAAAAAACACATTTTTAGTTTTCCATTTTTTGGGTTAAAAAAGAAAAATGGAATGGACACAAAAGTTTAGACTGTTTTTTTTGGTTTGGTTTAGTTTGGTTATTTCATTTTTTTGTTTAGTTTTTGTTCATTTTGTTATGTTTGTTGTTTCCTTTTATGTTTTGTTTCTTTTTTTTGGTGGGGGGGGTTTCTTTTATTTTGCTTGTATTTTACAATTTTTGGTTTATTTTTTTTGTGTTAGTTTTGTTTTGTTTAATTTTGTTTTCTTTTGCTTTGTTTCATTTAGCTTTTTTTTATTTTGTTTTGCTTCATTTTTTTGTTCATTTTATTTATTTATTTATTTTCATTTTTGTTTATTTTAAGTTTTTATTATGGGGGGGGTCATTTTATTTAGTTTTCTTGTATTTTTTAAAAAAATTTTGGTATAATTTTTTGTTTTCTATTGGTTTAGTTTGGTTGTTTCATTTTTTGTTTCATGTTTTGTTTAGTTTGTTTTATTTATTATTTATTTTTATTAGTTTTTGTTTTGTTAAATGTTTTGTTTAGTTTAGTTGTTTCATTTTGTTTAGTTTTTTTGTATATTTAAATTTTTTGGTATTTTTATTTTTTGTTTTCTATTGGTATAGTTTTGTTGTTTCATTTTTTGTTTTATGATTTGTTTGTTTATTATTTATTTTTATTTATTAGTTTTTTTTGTTTTGTTTCATGTTTAGTTTTGTTGTATATTAAAATATTTTGGTATTTTTTTGTTTTCTATTGGTTTAGTTTGGTTGTTTAATTTTTTGTTTTGTTTTTTTGTTTCATTTTTTGTTTAGTTTATTATTTATTTTTATTTATTTGTTTTGTTTCATTTTTTGTTTAGTTTGCTGTTTCATTTTGTTTAGTTTTGTTGTATATTTAAATTTTTTGGTATTATTTTTTGTTTTCTATTGGTTTAGTTTGGTTGTTTAGTTTTTTGTTTCATGTTTTGTTTCGTTTATTGTTTCATTTAGTTTAGTTTATTAGTTTAGTTCTGTTTCATTTGGACTCACTGAAATGTTAGAAATACGTTTGAAGAGGAAATTTTTAACTGTTCTTGTAAAACAAAAGTTGCTGATTGGTTGAGCCGTGTTTGAAGGTATTGTAAAAAACCCAGATATATGCACCTGTGATCGCACATCAGTTGAATTCTATATTAACTATATATTCATCATTCCTAATGATTACATGAACATGAGGACTATTTAAAAAACCATGAAGTCTATGTAAGAGGGGGAAACATATTTACTCATTTACCTTTAAAACTGTCTTCATAATTTTTGTAACACTGGAAGACTGTGTTGAATATGCCTTTATCTTGCACTGATGCACTGTTTGTTTCCAGGAGAATACATCTTCACATTAAAGGACCTCCAGTTTGAGACTTTCTGTCGAGCAATAACAGAGAAGTTCAGTGATCTGTACTGGAAGCAGAAGCTGCTGTGTGATCTACACTGTCTTATTAACCAGCATTCATGTCATCTGTGAGTATCAGAAATGAGTAACTATAAACCCTGACATGTCAAAGTTCACATTTAATACCAAAGGTTCGGGTTTTGTTCAAATCACAAATCCTAAATATGAACAATAGTAATAGTAATACTTGACTTGGTAAACGCCACTAATTGATTGTAAACCGAGACACAATTTTCAGTTAGGTTTGTTTTGGGGTTTTATCTGAAGGCTCATAATGGACAATATCTTGTGGCTTTAATTACAATTTTAGTCACATGAGACCATCACAATACACCCTTAAGACGCACACACTTCCACTCCACATATCATCATTTTCCTCCTTGTGGTTGGGCATTTTACATGCACAAAGGTCCCTATGGAAACAGATCCGGCTCAAGTGGACGTTCCAGAGTGCTTGAGGAAACACTTATGTCGTCTCCATTGCTTGAAGGAGCCGCCATGTTCATAATCCACGTTTGTCGCATTTTCCAGAAAAAACCCAACATCCTTAAAACAAGTCAAATGTTCTCCAGAAGGAAAATTGTGGAAGATCTTACATAAATGGAAGTCGTAGCATCTTACACACTTTTGCTTAAGTAAATGTAACTTGATTTAAAGATGTTTAGACATTTTTACTGCAAAACAAGTGAGAAAATGATTTTTGCAGTGTATGTGTGTCCTCAAGTGTAGGGACACTAATAACACTCATTTCTGACCTTTCTCATCTGCGTCGTCACATGAAAGCAGAGAGATACGAGGCGCTGTTGTTTATAGACAATCGGCTCTTTCTCCTGGCCGGATCACATGCTGTCAGTGTCAGAGCTGACGCTGTGAGGGAAACAGAGCATGTGAAATGAGTCTGAAGGGAACGAGTTCTTGCTGCATGAGGGGAAGCGTCTGAAGGGTTAAAACAGCGATGCATGGATTGCGACAGGTGGAGACTGCAGGTGCTGGAGGTTTCAACGTGACACTGAACTTCAGCTGGTCTGGAATCAGGCTCAGATCAAAGGAAGCACTGATTCAGAACTCACTGAGGTGTTTTTGAAGCATAGAGGAACTGTTTTGCCATTTTATGGTAGGTAGTTTCGAGATAAATAACAGGGTTTGTTTACTGGTTTAGTAGTTTGTGTACATTGTCTGCTGGTTTGTTCATTGCAACAAAACAATTTCTTACTGAGTATTTATGTCTTGCTGTTCAATAAAAATCTATACAAGTACAAATACAAGTAAATGTATCTGTTTTAAGAATGTTTACATATTTCTAATGGAAAAGAAGATGAAAAACTGTAAGAATTTTTTTTTCTTTTTTCAGTGTTTGTGCATACTGCGAAAAATAAAAATACAAAATCATTTCGTCGTCTTTTCTGCAAAAAATATCTAAACATCCTTAAAACATGGAATATATGCATATTCATAAATATTCAATAAAAAGAATATTAATATAAAATACATATTCAATAAATATTTATGAAATATAATATAAAATGCATATTCATAAATATTCAATAAAAATAATAGAATATAAAATACAGATTCAATAAATATTTATATAATATAAAATGCATATTATTTATTAAATATAATATAAAATGCATATTAATAAATATATCATATAAAATGCATATTCATAAATATTCAATAAATATAATGTAATATAAAATGCATATTCATAAATATTCAATAAATATAATATAAAATGCATATTCATACATATGTAATAAATATAATATCATATCATATAAAATGAATATTAATAAATATTCAATAAGTATAATATAAAATGCATATTCATAAATATTCAATAAATATAATATAAAATGCATATTAATAAATATTTCATAAATATTATATATAAAATGCATAATCATAAATCTAATATAAAATGCATATTCATAAATGTATCATAAAATGCATATACATAAATCTAATAAAATGCATATTAATAAATATATAAAATGCATATTCATAAATATTCAATAAATATAATATAAAATGCATATTCATACATATGTAATAAATATAATATCATATCATATAAAATAAATATTAATAAATATTCAATAAGTATAATATAAAATGCATATTAATAAATATTTCATAAATATTATATATAAAATGCATAATCATAAGTCTAATATAAAATGCATATTCATAAATATATCATAAAATGCATATTCATAAATCTAATATAAAATGCATATTAATAAATATATAAAATGCATATTCATAAATATTCAATAAATATAATGTAATATAAAACGCATATTAATAAATATTCAATAAATATAAAATGCATATTCATAAATATTTAAGAAATATAATATACTATAAAATGAATGTTTAATAAATATTCAATAAATACAATATAAATATTATTACAATATATATTTAATAAATATTATATAATATAAAATGCATATTCATAAATATTTAATTAATATATTATAATATAAAATGCATATTCAATAAACATAATAAAATATAAAATGTATATTCAATAAATATTCAATATAATATTCTATAATATAATAGTCCTTAAAACCATTTCCAATATGTTTTTTTTTAACATGAATCTTACTAAATGATGTTAGATTTATGCTTAAACAAGACACATTCAAGATAAATACTGTATTATACAGTACACTGACCATTTATTTTTGGCAGTGTGTTCATTTGTTTGTTTTGTTTGAGTGCTTGGTATGCTGTGCTGTTTTTGTCCTCTGATTGGATTTGCTTAGTTGTTTTGAGCGGTTTAATGTTCTGTCTCACAGACCTTTTGTTGTTACCATGTCTCTCTCTCTCTGTCTGTCTCTCTGTCAGAGTCTCTGATGAACAGCTCTCCTCAGAGCCAGTGAAAAGGGCACCAGTATCACTGCAGCGTGCCAGCCGGAGTTATTCCAGTCCTGAAAATGGTCATCTCGACCACAAAACAAACCTCTGCTCCTCTCAGCCTTTAGATCGACCAACGCCAGATGCAAACAAGCAGAGCGAGATAAATAAAGAACTGATCAGATTGGACATATTCAATAACAGAGAGACAGAAGACAAACTTGAGCTTAAGGAGACCGAGTCGGACACCAAAACGGTACTTTGGAGAGGAGAGACACAGGAAGTGAGATCAGAGGAACCCCAGTATGCCAGCAAAGGTAGGATGACCCTGTTGTCCTGATGAGTCGTTATCATCAACATGAAATCAACATTGACTCTTTACTTTCTTTATACGTTCTCCTGGTCTTATTGTGAGTGATTCATCAGTGCACATCATTCAAATAATTTTTTTTTGTTTTTGTCATCTTTCATCAAAAGTCATTTTACAGTAAAATATTCAGATAAATATACATACAGTAAGTAGTTTGAGAGTGTGGGGTGGGCGACTCGATTGCATCATTCACAGTGCATCATGGGAGTGTGAGTCGCTGCAGAGCACTTTTAGTGCACTTTGTTCGACGCGATTATCTGATTGGTTGATCTTTCTCTTCAGGATTATGGGTAGTGTAGTTCTTCACCTTAATTCCATGTGTATTCCCCCCAGTAATATAATGCTGGTTAATTTGAATGTAACAAACTATTGTCCAAATCCCGGTCAAAAAGCCTCCTCAAATTTTTTTTCATGTTTCATTTGGAAATACGTCACTGATAATGGGTTGAATGTTGTTTCATGTTGACTTTAGCACCTCGATACATTTGTTGAAGTGTGATTAGCCCTCTGTGAGTGTCCGTTTTAGAGATCTTTTATTTTAGAGTTTTGTAAGTTTGATTGAGTGCTGAAAGAATATCTAAAAGACAGAGTGTTTTTGTGTGCTGCCAGAAACACTCACACAAACACACACACACACACACACATACACACAGAGCTCTTGCTGCTTGTTATTGTGAATGAGTTGCCAGGAGACCAATGCAAAAGACGAGAATGTTTACTGGGGTCTCTCACCCTCCACTCACCAGTCTGTCTGTTCCAAACAGACACATTATATTTTTACATCTTTTATAGTCTTTGTGTGCTTATTCATCACAGATAGACACACACATACAAGTGCTAATAGACAGACAGACAGACAGATAGAGACAGACAGACAGACAAAGAAAGAGAGACACAGAGAGACAGACAGACGGACAGAGATAGATTGATAGACAGAGACAGACAGACAGATAGATAGATACAGAGAGACAGACAGACAGACGGACAGAGATAGATTGATAGACAGAGACAGACAGACAGATAGATAGATACAGAGAGACAGACAGACAGATAGATAGACCGAGAGACACAGATAGATGGATAGATAGACAGACAGATATATAGATCGATACAGAGAGACAAACAGACTGACAGATGCAGATACAGACATTCAGACAAAGAAAGAAAGACGCAGATATAGACAGACAGACAGACAGACAGACAGATAGATAGACAGACAGATAGATAGATACATACAGAGAGACAGACAGACTGAGAAAGAGAGAGACAGACAGACTGACAGATGCCGATACAGACATACAGACAGACACAGACAGACGGACAGACGCAGATATAGACAGACAGACAGACAGATAGATAGATACATACAGAGAGACAGACAGACTGAGAAAGAGAGAGACAGACAGACTGACAGATGCCGATACAGCCATTCAGACAGACAGACAAAGAAAGAAAGACACAGACAGACACAGATATAGACAGACAGACAGATAGATAGACAGACAGACAGACAGACAGACAGACAGACAGACAGATAGACCGAGAGACACAGATAGATGGATAGATAGATAGACAGAAAGATATATAGATAGATACAGAGAGACAGACAGACTGAGAAAGAGAGAGACAGACAGACTCACAGATGCAGATACAGACATTCAGACAGACAGACAAAGAAAGAAAGACACAGACAGACGGACAGACGCAGATATAGACAGACAGACAGATAGATAGATGCATACAGAGAGACAGACAGACTGAGAAAGAGAGAGACAGACAGACAGACTGACAGATGCCGATACAGACATTCAGACAGACAGACAAAGAAAGAAAGACACAGACACAGACAGACAGACAGATAGATAGATAGACCGAGAGACACAGATAGATAGATAGATACAGACAGACAGAGAGACAGACTGACAGATACAGACAGTCAGTCAGACAGACAGACAGACTGATGCAGATATAGACATAAACAGTGATACAGACAGGTAGTTAGGTAGATGGATAGATAGACAGACAGACAGACAGACAGAGAAAGAAAGAGACAGACAAAGAATGAGAGAGACTGACAGATGCAGATACAGACAGTCAGACAGACAAAGAAAGAAAGACACAGACATACAGATGCAGATATAGATGGATAGACACGGATACAGACAGACAGTCAGACAGGCAGGTAGGTAGACAGACAGACAGACAGACAGACAGACAAAGAGAGACAGACAGACGGACAGACTGACTGACTGATAAATGAACTCTTAATAATCCTCACTGAACATCTTTCTCTATCTGTCTGTCTTTTTTTTTAGTGAGTGGCCTTGTGTGCTCTGTCCTGATGGAGTCGCAGTGCAGCTCAGCTCTAGAAGGGGGCGCTGATGAGTGTGGATCTGATCTCCTGTGGAGCAGCACTGAGCTGGAGGAGACAGGAGGCAGTCAGCTCACTCCTGACTGCTCTGAAGCGGACATGGATGATTCTGACTCCCTGATGTCTGACCGGACTCTGTTCGTCTGCACCGATGCGCAGCAACCCTTGCACGGCTCTGCCTGGGCCCTGGCCCTGTACGGAGATCTCTGCTTCAGACCGGACGTGGTGAAGTACGCTCAGACACTCGGCAGTCACAGTGAATCGCCCACTCTAGAGGACAAATCACAGGTGGGCTTCATGCTGAATATTGTGTACGGCTGCAGTTTCATACAAACCTTCAGATCTGATCACTTATCACATGTTATTTACTCTTTCCATTGGACTTGTGCTGATAACATAATTAAGAGCTTTATAAGTGAGCTGTGGGCAGTTGTGATGCATTAAAAGAAGTGATGGGTTTAGATTAAAAATATACAGTCGCAAAAAAGTTTACCAAAATAAATATTATATTTTCAGGTGAAATATGACCCAGGCATACTCTTGGCTGGTTTTGTGCCTAAATTTTTTTTTTAATGTCTTTTGTAATTTGTCCTAATACTGAGTTTTAATGTTTACTTAATGCTAACTGCACTAAAAGGATCCACCTTTCAAAGAGCCAGAATTTCACCAGGTACAGTATTCTGTTTCTCTGGAAAACAACTTTCATTTTCATGCTAGCAGTGTTTTAGTGGATGAAGATCTTCCATCATTCATGCGTGCATCATACACTCAAATACATATATGGACAATGTTTGCTTATTTATTTATTTAATGCATATTTTGCAAGTGTAATCATCACAAAATGAGTGTTAGATATTAGCATGATAATACTTGAGTGAGTATTACCTTTTATAGTAGAATATCATTGGCCTGTGTGTGTGTGTGTGTGTGTGTGTGTGTGTGTGTGTGTGTGTGTGTGTGTGTGTGTGTGAGAGTGTGAGTGAGTGAGTGTGTGTTTATGTGTGTGTGTTTGTGAGTGTGTGTGTTTGTGAGTGTGTGTGTGTGTGAGAGTGTTTGTGTGTGTGTGTGTTTGTGTGTGTGTGTGTGTGTGTGAGATCGCTTTGATGATTGTGGAGTGTGTGTCTGTGTTTGTGAGTGAGTGAGTGTGAGTGAGTGAGTGTGTGAGTGTCTGTGTGAGTGTCTGTGTGAGTGTCTGTGTGAGTGAGTGTGTGAGTGAGTGTGTGAGTGAGTGAGTGTGTCTGTGTGTGTGTGAGTGTGTCTGTGTGTGTGTGAGTGTGTTTGTGTGTGTGTGTGTGTGTGTGTGTGAGATCGCTTTGATGATTGTGGAGTGTGTGTTTTTGACTGGAGTTTGGACAGGCGCTCAGATGGGCACTACAGGAGAATCGGTGGAGCCGTCGGGCTGCTCTTACTCACCGCTCACTTCAAAGTACCCACCATCGATCTCTGTTACCATAGTGAGAGATACAGAGAGTTCAGAGCGTGAATCAGACACTGGACACTGTTGATGCGGGAAGAGAAACTTCAGTCCAGTGATATTCACACCAAAACATCTACATCCTACCAACACAATCGTCAACATACTGGCTCCAAACACAAGGGATGATATTGTGTAGTTTAGACTAAGAGTCATTGTAATGTCATGGCACTTTAAGATATTTGATGTCATGAGATATATTTTATATATACAGTGGATATAAAAAGTCTACACACCCCTGTTAAAATGCAGGTTTCTGTGATGTAAAAGAATGAGACAAAGATCAATCATGTCAGAACTTTTTCCACTTTTAATGTGACCTATAACGTGAACAATTCAATTGAAAAACAAACTGAAATCTTCGTGGGGGGAAAATTAAAATGAAAAACCTACAATATCCTGGTTGCATAAGTGTGCACACACTCTTATAACTGGGGGATGTGGCTGTGTTTAGAATTAACCAATCACATTCAAACTCATTAAATAGAAGTCATTACACACCTGCCATCATTTAAAGTGACTCCTAAAGTTCAGCTTTTCTAGTAGGATTTTCCTGACATTTCCTTAGTTGCATCTCAGAGCAAAAGCCATGGTCCGCAGAGAGCTTCCACAGCATCAGAGGGATCTCATTGTTGAAAGATATCTTTAGTATTAGATATACCATGAAACACAGTGAAGACAGTCATCATCAAGTGGAGAAAATATGGCACAACAGAGACATTACCAAGAACTGGATGTCCCTTCAAAACCGATGAAAAGACGAGAAGAAAACTGGTCAGGGATGCTTCCAAGAGGCCTACAGCAACATTAAAGGAACTGCAGGAATTTCTGGCAAGTACTGGCTGTGTGCTACATGTGACAACACACTCCCGTATTCTTCACATGAATGGGCTATGGGGTAGGGTGGCAAGACGGAAGCCTTTTCTTACAAAGAACAACATCCAAGCCCGGCTGAAGTTAGCAAAAACAAACATTGAGTCTCCCAAAAGCACGTGGGCAAATGTGTTATGGTCTGATGAAACCAAGGTTGAACTTTTTGGCCATAATTCCAAAAGGTATGTTTGGCACAAAAACAACACTGCACATCACCCAAAGAACACCATACCCACAGTGAAGCATGGTGGTGGCAGCATCATACTATGGGACTGTTTTTCTTCAGCTGGAACCGGGGCCTTAGTCGGGGTGGAGGGAATTATGAACCGTTCCAAATACCAGGCAATTTTGGCACAAAACCTTCAGGCGTCCATTAGAAAGATGAAGAGGAAGTTCACCTTTCAGCATGACAACGACCCAAAGCACACTTATGCAAACAGGTTATTGTGAGTTTTGTATTTTTTTTCCCCCCCTCAAAGATTTCAGTTTGTTTTTCAATTGAATTGTTCACGTTATAGGTCACATTAAAGGTGGAAAAAGTCTCATTCATTACATCACAAAAACCTGCATTTTAACAGGGGTGTGTAGACTTTTTATATCCACTGTACTGTGCATATTTTACCGATTAATCGGTGCTGATAGTTGCTTTTATGTAACTATTGGTTATCAGCAAAGATAGATCGAAAAAAAAATGTATTGAACAAAAATAAAAAATAGTTGCGATTCGTTTTTTCAGCATTTCAAAATAAGTGTTTCCGGTGTGTTTCAGGCATGTTTATACTTAAAAGTCCCATGTTATGTACCACATTTTTCTCTGGTTATTTTGGGGGGATTTTGGTTGAACAATAAACTGTATCTGGGATTGTATTCATTTAGGACTCTCTGTGCCCGTTATAGTAAGTAAATAATAAGATTTTTTTATTATTTTTGTCATACTATAAATCAGTTTTAAGAAACTATCGGCCGATTAATCAGTTATCTGCCTTTCCCACCACCTTAGTTATCGGTATCGGCAAAAAATCCACTATCGGTCGACCTCTAACAGTATATATATACAGTAAAGGGATTAATGAAAAGGAGGCGAGAACCGGCTTGACGATATAAATAATAGTTTAATAAGCAACTTAAACAAAAAGACAAACACACACAAAGGTGTCGGACAGCTGTCCGTAAATCTCTCTCTCCCGCACTGCCGTCTCCAGTCGGCCTTTATCCCTCTCTGAGGATTGATTAGCCTGATTATGGGCCGGGTGTGCGGAATCACGACCTGCCCCACCCTCCACCCTGTCACCACCATGTCCAAACAGAAACATAATATACTAATGGTGTAATACTATGGTACGGTTTGGTACTTTTGTATTTGTTTAATCTGCCTCTTAGAATCTAAATGGATTAAATGCAGTTGCTAAATCCTGCGTTCTGTGAATGCAATGCATGGTTGGTGTCTGAACTCAGTACGGTCGGTCATCTAGACCCATTGATTCATTTCTTTTATCTTCGACGTTAAACAGGAGCTTCACCAGCAGCTGATCATCGAGAGCCGAAACCTGAAAAGGACCAGAAATTTCTACCACAAGCTGATACAGCAAGAGAGAACAAATAAAGGTTTGATTTTGACAAGCTGTACCTCATCTCCAATATTTATCACAGGCATTCCTCAAACATCACCGTTGTGAAGAAGTTTTGTTAGTTTGCTGTTCTGTGTTTGTAGGGTCGGACACAAAGCTGATGCCGTTAAAAATGAAACTTCAGTTTGAAGAGCTGAAAGCCAAAGTGGAGTTTCTATATTCTGTGAAGAATTATCTCCAGGTTTGTGCCAAAACACACTTTATTTTCCTTTATTTCTAAGCATGCATATTCTACTTTACACTGTGATTGTAAAGCTGCTTTGCAACAGTGTGTTTTATGAAAAGCGCTATATGAATAAACATGACTTGGCTTGATGTGTGCATTAATTCACGTGGTGGACACTTTCATCCAAAGCAGTGTCAGAAATTAACTTTGTCTTTAAAGGGACAGTCTCATCATTTACTCACCCACATGTCATCCAAGATGTGTAGAACTTTCTGTCTTCAGCAGAACATAAATGAAGATTTTTAGAAGAATATTTCAGCTCTGTAGGTCCATACAATGCAAGTGAATGGTGACCAGAACTTTATGTGCTTTTTTAGCTTCAAAGTCAGCATTGAAGTAATCCATATGACTCCAGTGGTTTAATCCATGTTGGTGTTGGTGAGAAACTGGTCCAGTTTTAACCAGCCCAGACCAGTAGCTGGCAATATGCGAGAAGAATGCAAATCACCAAAACAGAAAATAATAAGAAAGTGAAAGTGGAGATTTATAGTCAAAAAGCACTTAAATATTGATCTGTTTCTCAACATACCTATCATATCGCTTCAGAAGACATGGATTAAACCACTGGAGTCTTATGGATTAATTTTATGCTGCCTTTATGTGCTTTTTGGAGCTTTAAAAATCTGGTCACCATTCACTTGCATTGATTGAACCAACAGAGCTGAGATATTCTTCTAAAAATCTTAATTTGAGTTCTGCAGATGAAAGAAAGTCAAACACATCTGGGATGGCATGAGGGTGAGTAAATGATGAGAGAAGATACATTTTGGGGTGAGCTATCCCTTTAAGGGGCCATATTTGCCCCCTGGATTCGATTTGATTTGTTTTAATTAAGAGATAAACCAAAAGACACAAACACACACATAGGACGGACAGCTGCCCGTAAACGCTCGCTCTCTCTCACACCACCGTCCGCAGTCGGCCTTTATCCCTCTCAGAGGCTTGATTAGCCTGATACGGGACCAGGTGTGTAAAATCACGACCCGGCCTGTCCTCCGCCCTGTCACAGTGAATATAAAGCACAATTGTTGTAGTGCCTCTAGTGTTCATTTCACCAGGAAACTGCGGTGAAAAGTAGAACACGGCACATAAAACTCAGTTTGTTAGTAATGTGGTTGGAGCAGGTTGCGCCATGCTCTACCAGTGTACCTACTTCTTTGCAACAGTAAACAACCTACAGCTATTTTCTAATGAACTATATTACTTTGCATATGAATAGTTTGTCATGTTAATGAATGCAATTATTTATTGAACTCTGTTTATCATATTGCTTTTGCTGCCATTCTATAAAATCAACTAGGCTTTGTTCAGGCAAGCAGAAAATGTATTTTTAGTTTGGCCTTATTGCATTTAATGCCCTCAGCAGCCTGTTGCCAAACGCGGAGATCATTTCAGATTTCGGCAGAACAGTTATAACATCAGAAATAGGTTTTAGACTTTTTAGAGGCATAAATGGAAGACATTATTCCAGGTAGGGGTAAAAATCTTTGATACATCTGATTTTTAAATGGACAATGTCCTCTACGTCCACAAGAGGGCGCAACAAATCAATACAAACCACTCGGCAACATTATAGCAATTGTTTATTGCAAAGAACATATCTGGTGTGAACAAATGTGTGTAAAATGTAAAGCCAAAATATTTAGTTATTTTATAAATGTAACACAAGAAAAGAAACGTTTCAAAAGACTATGTTGACTTAGTGTTGCACGCAGTACCCACACCAGTGCCGAACGCTTTATAACACCTGTGGTGTCGTTGTGTTTTTCATTAAATACAGTTGAACGTTCATACCTGATGCTTATGCAGCGAGACGCTGATAAGCGAGCAAGACCTCCATCTCAGGGGGGCCGTTCACTCCGAACGTGTCAAGCATGCGCTAGGCGGACGTCTTTGACAGTTGCGCCGTGTCACGCTGTTTTTTCAGCATCTCATGAACAAACGATACATTCTTTCAGACACTGTGTCAACTTAAAAGGAAATTCAGCATTCAAAACGTGTCGTAAAGAGCCAGCACAGAAGAGTCATTTGTTCGGGAATCGAACTACACTGAGTCTGCTGTATGTTTCGCTGTAGAGAGGAAGTGCTGGCGCTGATTTGTGCTGCAGGAAACGCTGTATTTTCATGCGGTTTTCCGGAAAATCGGTGGCATGGAACCAAACAAAAGGTTTTTTTTTTTTTATTGAACTACTGTAGTACACGAATTTCCAACACAATGTCTAGTGATGCAATTTAAATTGGCTAAAATCACTGTAACATGCAGCATGTGATGGATTCTTGCTTTAGTGTGATTGTTTTTCTACACCACTGTGTCATACATATATTGCTGGTGC
This sequence comes from Moxostoma hubbsi, assembly GCA_032164185.1. NCBI lineage: Eukaryota > Metazoa > Chordata > Actinopteri > Cypriniformes > Catostomidae > Moxostoma > Moxostoma hubbsi. The sequence continues at coordinate 1,817,812 of JAVLUX010000021.1, forward strand.
AGGTGTTATCAGTGGATCAGTGGGGTTTAGCGCTCTCTCTGCTGCCCTCTGTGGCCGTGTGTGGAACTGCACCTCTGGACCTGCAGCACTCTGAAGATCCTGCTGTGCTGAATCTTCTCTGTGAACAGCACTGCGGAAAATGCTGCCCTCTAGTGGCCGCGACAGCCAATGGTTTAATGGCTTATCTGTACGCCAGGTACTATGAAAACTCCATGAACGCCTGCATATCCATTAAAGTGGCCTGTCTTCTTAAAACGGCCTCGCTAGTACTGTTACCCTCATCACGTGTCTTTTGTGCCATTAACAGGAACGCTCACTCTGATGGATATATTCAGCAGTTCTTCTACACATATCGCTACTTCTGCACCCCTGAAGAGCTCCTGCAGTTTCTAATGGACAAATTTAACAGCACACAGGGGTACGAATGTCACAATACTTCCATTGCGACAGAAAACATAGAGGCGACGTGTTTAATTTTTGTGTGTTATAGTGAGTTTTCACATGTTTGTTTGAGCGGTCTGAGATGTCATCTTCAGGCTCAATCAAAGCCGTGCATTTGGGGGCGGGACTATCTTATTTCCAGACCAATGGCAGATGGGGAAGTGTCTGAAAACAGTCATTATAGTTGCAATTCTGTTTGGTGACGCGTCACCTTATAATGATATTAATGAGTTAAATCCGCCTGTAATTCTATAACTGCAGAGCCAATGAAGATCCCTCATTAGACAGCACCAAAGTGTACCAGCGCACATTGGACTTATTACAGTTCTGGATCGGAGACGGTCTGTCTGTGGACTTTAGCTCCAGATCTTGCCTTTTACACACCCTGGACACTTTTCTTTCATCTGAGGTGAATTAATGCATTTGTGTGCTTTTGAACTGCTCGTTTAAACTTAATAATGTAAATGTGCATCATTCTTTAGTTTAGCTGTACTAATGCAATACATGTGTAACACATCTGGAAGTGAAAAGAACATGTTATACCTGTGGATTGTGGTTTCAGGTTGCACCTGTAGACAGTCGAGGAGAGAGTTTGCGCTCAATGCTTCAGGCCACGCCCAGGAAGAGGCGTGTCTTTGGGCGGTCGTGTTCGGGCGACGCCTCCATCAGCAGTCTGGAAGAGGACGACATGAACTCTGTTCGCTCTTTATGCAGGAAGTCATCCATAGAAGATGCTGCACAAAAGGTGTGTGATCATCGAGTTACATATTACTGGCTTTATTGAGATTATATTCTGCATATCATCAGCGTTCGGAAAGCTGCTTTGAATCTAAATCATCCCAAACTACAAGCTGCTCATAATTTAAAGTAGTTTATTAACAGTAGGGCTATACTCAGAGATATATTATTATTATTATATTTTTTAAATTTTTTACAAAAAGTTACCAGTTACACAAGTAACCAGTGTTGAGTGTAATCTGATTACAAAATAGCTCATTACTGTAATCTAAATACTTTAATTAAATTCTTGTATTTTAAATTCTTATTTTTTTTTCATTCTTGTTAGTCAAATATATTATGTCGTGTATTATATTGTAAAATATTATTTATGTTGGAAGCTTTAGTAGACAGGGATGCAAACAGCGCGCTTTTCGGCGCCTCCCGCTTTTTTCACGTCAGTTTGGGTGACTTGTGTGAATCGTGCAGATCCGAAGAGTTTTTTTTGGGGGGGGGGGGGTCTGTCTGATTAATTTCACCAACAGTAATTCTGGATTGCATCCACCAAACAAGTAAATAGGAAATAAGCAAATCAAAACACTGCGCGCCAAAACAGCAGGCCTATCATATGCGCGCAAGCGTGAGCCACTGGTGTTTCTTCTTGCTGCGTAACTGCCACTTCAACAAATTTCTCCCTGAGACCAGAGTTCGGCGCCGCGTGAGATCACTGGAGGTAAGGATATTTTTGGTTGATAATGTTATATAATCTACTAGTCATGTAATTTATTAGGCTATACATTTCAACAAGGCCTATTTCAATTGGGTAGGTAATGGTGTGTATGTTCGTTTGCACGTTATGCATTTTAATATTAAATTCCTGACTTGGCTAGCGTTACTATCGCCTATCTTGTACAGTAATATTAAACCCTACGTTACCGCTTTTGCAATGTTGTTGTTGGTACACTGATACCACCGAGAAGCATTTAAACAAAAATGAGTGACAAACTGCGTTATTTCAAATGGTGCATGCATGCCCATGGATATACTATGGTTAATGTGTAAGGAATAATTGACGACAGGCCGTTGAATTATTAGAAAAATAATGCACACCCGAGGTGGTAATGCGGTCACGTCATTTTAGAGTTAATAACGGAGGTTTGAGCCACTGATAGCAGACTAATGATGGGGACACACTTACGACTTGCTGAAACATTCGAAGACTGATTGTTTCCATCGACTGTAGCAGGTCTTAAACACCGACTCTGAACACGCGTTTGGGCATGATTAGTCATAAGTATAAAATTACATTCATAACTGGCCTTAGAGTAAGTGTGTCCCTGGCTTTATGCAGTTATTAGAGAGAGAGAGAGAGATGTTGCAATAATGAGACAGAAAAGCATGTGCGTCAATATTATTATTTATGTATTAATTCAATTATTTTAAATTAATTTGTTCCTTCTTTTTTTCTATTATTGACAGTAGATAACCTAATAAATGAAACACACAAAGCCCTTTTAACAAGTAGGCCTATCAATAATTATTTATTTGTTATATTATCTGGAACAATTACGAAAACCCGTGCAGCAGGACTATTAATTTATTTATATTCAGTTTAATTTTCTATTTATTATAGATAGGACTATATACTTTATTTATTCAAATTAAACTACATGTGTCAATTGATTGTGAAGTTAGACATAGAAAATGGCAGATCAAGCGCATGGGGCTGCATGTTTTTTCGTGTTATAAATTGCTAAAAGATCTAACATGAAGATCTCCACCTTTGATGCAGTGCATACTGTGAAATATGTCCTGAGGTCTAGGGGCAAGACTGGCATTGGCATGTTCAAAAGAGATGACATCAACATGGGGCCAATTGATAAAACTCTCTGCCGGAACATTAGGGCTGCAGGGAGAAGGGACAAGACCGACAGAGAGAAGAGGATGGAGGCAAAGCAGAAGAGGCAGGCGGAGTATGGCTGCAGTGCTACATGTGAAAGTGCCGAGAAGGCCAAGACCACTGCTCTGGCCAAAGAGAGGCAGACACGTCTCAAACATGTTAAGAAAATGAATGCAGTCAGACGGAAGGCCCTGGATACGTTGCAGGAGGTGGCCAGGAAGAAGAGGAAGGAGGTGTAAAGCAAGAAGAAGAAGTGCTAGATAGCTAAATAAGAGTTTATTGTTCTGAATTAAAAAATTAAATTGAATATTCCAAATTCGTGTCGGTGTATTTTGATTTTCTCTATAGGCTATGTGCCTATAGGGGTGGGCCGGGGATGGCAGGGGTTGGTGGCAATGTAAGTATCTGGATATTTTCTGCGGGGCGAGGGCTTCGATTACCTCTCTCTTTTTTGACCATACATGTGTTTGCATCCCTGAGTAGATTATTGTGGATTATTGTTTCTGTGCTAGCTGAAGTATGACTTGGAGGTAAAATAGACATTATTTTGAATTTGTTAAGCGAAGTGTTTTGGAAGGTTAATTAAATGTGATTAATAATTCAGAAGCAATTAATAATCTCATTACAATTTTAGAGAATTCATTTGTAGTGGATTACTTTTAAAATAACTTACTGCAAGTAACAAAAAGCAGATAAAACACTGACGCTACTGTGTTTTTAACTGTTTATGTATATATGTATATACTGTATATACAGCAAAAAAATAAGGATGACAGTATTAAAAATATTTCAGCTCTGTAGGTCCATACAATGCAAGTGAATGGTGACCAGAACTCACATAAAGGCAGCATAAAAGTAATCCATACGACTCCAGTGGTTTAATCCATGTCTTCAGAAGAGATATGATAGGTGTGGATGAGAAACAGATCAATATTGAAGTCCTTATTTTTACTCTAAATCTCCACTTACACTTTTACATCTGAAAGTCACATGCTGTGCCAGTTTAGTTTCACTTTCACATCTTCGTGCATATCGCCACCTACTGGACAGGAAGGAGAATTTATAGTAAAGGACTTAAATATTGATCTGTTTCTCACCCACACCTATCATATCACTTCTGAAGACATGGATTAAACCACTGGAGTTGTGTGGGTTACTTTTATGCTGCCTTTATGTGCTTTTTGGAGCTTCAAAGTTCTGGTCACCATTCACTTGCATTGTAAGGACCTACAGAGCTGAAATATTCTTCTGTAATATCTCTGAAGTCTTAAGAGTCATCATTGTGTAGATGATTAAATATGATTGTAAATTGAGTATAAAAATAAGTAATTAATTAATAATTGTATTAATAACCCCAGTGAGCAGCTGAAGGCGACTGTGGCAAGGAACACAAACCTTCATAAGATATAAACAAACAAATAGAATAAAATTAGCATAGATGCCATTCAATTTATTGCAGAGTTATAAATCATGATCAACGTTTCTGGTTCCAGCAGACCCAACTAAAGCAGCCTAATTGTGTGTTGAAGGATAAATGAGGTGTATGCGTGGCTAAATAGATTGAGAGTGTGTCTGAGTCCCGATCAGTGTTAGGGAGACTATTCCATAGTTTAGGAGCTAAATAGGAAAAGGATCTTCCTCCTTTTGTGGATTTTGATATTCTAGGAACTATTAACAGGGCAGAATTTTGCGATCGTAATGAACGTGATGGAATATAGCGTGGTAGAAAGTCACTTATGCCAATGTATAAGTAGCCAACGGTTGCCAATGTAACGATGATAAAATGGGGCTAATATGATCATATTTCTTGGTTCTCGTCAGCACTCTGGCTGCTGCATTTTGAACCAATTGAAGTTTATTTATTGATCATGCTGGACATCCTCCCAGTAATGCATTACAATAATCTAGTCTTGAGGTCATGAATGCATTAATTAGTTTTCGGCATCAGCAGCAGAAGCATGTGCCTTAATTTAGCAATATTTGTGAGGTGGAAAGAATGCTGTTCTACAAACATTGGTAATTTGATTTTAAAAGGACAGATTGGTATCATATATAACACCTCAGTTCTTCGCTGTTGAAGATGATGTATCAGTACATCCATCCAGAGCCAAATTATATTGTAGTGGCTTATTTTTAGAGGTTTTTGGTCCAATAATATGTACCTCTGTTTTGTCAGAATTGAGTAGAAGGACATTTCTGGCTGATTTCATTGATACACTCTTCAATTTTCATCTGGTTTTGAAGAAATATAAAATTGTGTATCGTCGGCATAACAGTGGAAACTTATTCCACGATCCTGAGAATAACTCCCAGGGGAAGCATGTATAAGGAGAAAAACAGAGGCCCTAAAACTGATCCTTGTGGCACTCCATACTTCACTTTTTATTTAACAATGCCTCGTTTACACAGACAAAGTGGAAGCCTGTTAAATAGGACCTAAACTATGCTAATGCAAGTCCACAAATGCCTACATAATTCTCCAGCCTATTCAAGAGAATGTCGTGATCTATTGTGTCGATTGTATCAAATATGACTTTAGTAACTGTGGTAAATCTGGAAGTAATGGTTTTCAAATACCACGGTTAAACAATGGATTCTGTAGTAAATGTGCAAGGTATTGCAATAGTGAATTTCAGTCAACCACTCGCTTAAATAGAAAAGAAAGATGCAATGAAAGAAAATGGTGACTGAGAATGTCAGTCCCTAATGATCTGCCTTATCTCCTTTTGGTTCAGAACAACACAAGGGTGTGTATACAATGACGTTATTTTAATTGTATGGATGAACTAACTATTAAAATCTGTAAAATTGACACTACATTTAAATTAGCTTGTAATTTGTCATTAAACATCCATTTGTGTATGCATTTATTTAATCTATAATTGGCTGTTAAGTATTAAATATTTATACACTGTAGAAAAAGTCCACTCCAAAGAATTGTGTGTTTGTAAATGTATATTCTGTATAAATAAAATAACAACTATCTGTGTGTTTAAGTACATATATTGGCTGAATTATTCATTTAAGTATGGGGTTTTAATCGAGATCATCGTTGTTTCAACGTCAGGTAAGCAAACCAATTTGATCGATTTTTCTGTCAGTTTTCAATGCCGTGAACGATGTAGATTCAACATGTCTTCGATGAGCAAAAAATGCGGAAATAAACGTTGTTTTGATGCCGCGAGAGACATCGATTCTACGTTGATTCTGTCGGTTTTGGGGGAACATTATTCAGACATGGTTTGGTTGCATTCAGAAGATATGATTAAAAGTCATATTGCTTTTCTATTTCGACTTGCCGTAATCAAAAAAAGTAATCTGATTACATTACTTTACCGATGTAACAGATTACATTTTGAGTGCTCAGTATTTGTAACGGATTACTTTTAAAAGTAACCAACCCTGCTGAAAAACTAAATATTATAAACACAGAACAAAACAAAATAAATGCCACTTTGGGACTTCTGTGCAGAGACTCTCATCGATAAATAATGTTTTTATTTGATGCACTGAAATGAACTGATTTATTAAAATAAATTGGACTTCCCAACTTTAAGAGAGCATCTTTGATTGTTTGATTACTACCTTGTATTCTGCACAATGTTTTCATTCTACACATATAATCATAGGAAAAGTAGCTTGGTACTACAAAAGTTAGATGCATATCATGTATCAACACGTAGCATGTTGTGATGTATGTAATGTGTGTGTGTGTTTGTGTGTGTGTGTTCAGAGCTTCCAGTGGCGTGTGACACGTGTGGTGGAGCCGCAGACAGCGGCGCCTAAAGAGAAAGCGTTCTCCATCGCAGCGGCTCTCCCACGGCCGTGTTACGCCTCTTTAATGACTCAACTGTCCAGCGCGTGTCTGAGATCAGAGGAGAGACTCCCGTACAGTCAGACTGAATATACAGCGCTACACACCGCACAACAGCTCACGCTACTGGAACAGGTCTTTCCGTCCACCCTCACCCTCTTTCATGAGTTTTTCCCTCTCTTCCTTCTGTGTTGTCATCCTTTGATTCAACTCTAGAGGGAGGCACATTATGATTGGCCTAATTCAATGCAGGTCTTGTTTGTAAAGCGGACTTTGTCAAAGGACACTGTAGCAAAAATTATTGTTTTAATCAAGCAGCATGTATGTTCTTCTCTCATCATGTTTTGTTAATGCAGGAAATATTTCAGGCTTGTCATCCAGTTCACTTTCTGAACTCTAGAGCTCGTGGAGTGACAGAGAAATCTGGAAACATCTCAAAGTGAGTTTACACTGTCCCACATTTCTACACCTCTGAAACTCAACAATCGTCTCTATCAAGTCAAGTCAGTTTTATTTGTATAGCGCCTCTCACAACACACATCGTTTCAGAGCAGCTTTACAGAAGATCAGGCATTAACAGATGATAAAACTGTAATGTCTATAATCTCGATGTATCATCATTGTGTATTTAGTAGGGCTGTTGATTTAACGCGTTAATTCAGTGCGATTAATTTTATTAAAAATAACGCGTTAAAAAAATACATAATAATTAACACAATTAATGGCAATGCACCCGGATTGTAATATGGAAGATTCCTGAGAAATGCTTGTAGTACCACCTGTTTACTCCAGGGGGCAGTAAGTGACACTTCAGCTGTATGAGCAACACACAGTTTATACAGTGAAGAAACACTTCAGCAGAACAACACAAACATGTGTTACATTCTTGCGTTCAAAACACTTGATGGAGCACAAATGTGATCTAAGAGATCTCAAGATGTGTTTAAATATTAAACTATATTTAACTCGACACAGTGACCTAAAAATGTATGTTTATGACGCAACACACCCGAGACGCGACACAAGCATGTCTGACGCAGGTGTCCATCCTTAAACAAGTCCTCATAATAAATCTCCAAGTGATTGATTAATTCACTTGTGTAATGGATTACTGTGAACTGTGTGTCAATGATTGACTTATGATCAATAATATGGGAGTAATCAATACATTGTATTCTAAAGCCGCTTTTTGTATTGTCTTATCAATGATGAACTCTTCTATTGTATTATTGAATTATAAATAGAATTATTGTTATATGAGGCGCTTTCTCAGCAAATATTTGCATATGTGATTAAATGCGATTAATCGTGATTAATCGGGACATCATGTAATTAATTAGATCAAAAATTAGTATCGATTGACAGCCCTAATAATTTGATAAAATACGATTTTGAATTGTGTTTAAAAATAATGAATTAAATAATAATTGTATTAATAACCCCAGTGAGCAGCTGAAGGCGACTGTGGCAAGCAACACAAAACTCCAAAAGATGTTAGAAACCAGACTCCCTGTGAGGGCCAGTTCCCCTCTGACTAACATCATGAATATAATGACAATATTACTTATGTATAGTTAAAGTCATGCTTTAACATTAAAAATGCACGCTAAATTTAGTTTAATCACAATAAAAATAGAAAGCGGATGCAGGTGAAATATGTGCGCAGTTGTATCGCGATAAGAGAATAATACGAGGGAAAACCCGATGCATGCTGAAAAATGGCAGATGTTTAAGGATTAAAGGCTGAAAACAGATATATAAGTGATGCTAAAAGACTAGCAGACTATAAGCACAGACTCGAGCTAGGCGCCAGCAGCAACAGGTAAAATACACACAGATTAAACAGTAGAACAACGGAAAAACCTGAAACATGCGGTGAAGTGACAGAGAATAAAACGATGAATGTATAAGCAATGCTAAGCATGCTACAAACACTTGCGCAGTGTGCCGTCAGCAACAGGAAGTCCAGTGACGTCAGTGACACAATAAAGTGTGTCTATGCACGGTCACGTCCACGTTCTGCTTCAGGGGGTGCGCTTACATCTGGGAACTTTTTCTTCCTGTGCTGTCAAGATGACTCTCGGGGTGTTTACAGGAGAAAAGGGTTTAACAACGAGTATTTCAAGATAAATGGACAACAGTGAGGGTGACAAGCCATAGATCAGCACTTGCTCAGCAAGGTCCCACAATACACTATACACAGATGAAGCTGGGAAGCGATTTTATCATGTTAACATGTTTGTAGTGTAAATTCACACTACACTTACTTTTTTGTGGCTACCAGCATTATACCACAATTGCTATTGACTGAACTTGTATTACACCCAAAATATCCTTTATTTACTAATATCCTTCATAATATCAAGAAATAAAGTTTTTAAAGTGTAAAATAACATATAAAACAACACATTAACTCTCCTTATTAGTGTGTGTTTTCTGTCTTTAATCTCTGATTTAACCCTTTCATTTGTATGGGTCAGGTGTGTGTCTCTAGATGCCCCACCAATAGAGGGCAGCAGTCTGTTTGTGAGTGATGATTTGTGGCAGGACGGCCCGCTGCAGACACTCATCAGATACTCACACGGTGTGTCCAACTTTGTTTCTGCTGAACTGGTCATCTGCGACTCAGTCAAGGTGATGCCTTCGAGTTTACTCTGAACATTTCCAAAAAGCAACTATTATCAATGAAATCTGGTTATGAAGTGACTTGTGTGCACTCAAGCTATACAACTGTACACCCCATGACTTTTGCATTGTTAGCAGCATGCTCCTAAAGGTCGTCAGATGTGTTTGCATATCTCATTATGTTTATGTGGT
>JAVLUX010000021.1:1832500-1835000 GCA_032164185.1 Moxostoma hubbsi
CTTGAGCTGCAGTCGTACCTACGTGGGCGGATCGCTCGACTCGGCAAGTGCGATGTCCCCCTCCTCGCCTCTGATAACAACGCCAACTTCAACCAGACGCCCACTGATCGCAACACCCGCAGGATCCAAGACACCCTGCGCAGGGTCAAAGCATCATTTCAGTGACCGATCAGAGTCCTCAAGCGAGATAACACCACAGTCACCACTCATAGGACCAGAAGTGATGCACTGGACACCGCTCTTAACATGGTCAGAGACAACAGACCTCTCCGCCTGCTGTGGTGGGAGAGCTGAAGTTCTGGAATGTGTGTAGTTGCTCTATATTAATGTTGATGGGGAATTTTATGGTCTATCCCACAAGTGGTGATTCTCTAAGAATACTGGCATAGCTTTAATTTGTTTGATTTGATTTGCTCAGTTTAAAACTCTCATAACATGCTTCTACAAGCATCCTCAGACCGTTTTTGTGTGCCGGATTGCTCTCGTCAGGACGCTTTTCATCTTTTCCGTGTTTACATTATCTGACACATGCACAACCAAATAATGTAGTATGATTATATATAGATTTATTGATAAGTCGGTTCAGGTAAGGTTAAATCATATTATTCTTTTAAGGAGAAATTTAAAAAAAATGCATTATAAACTACTATCATACTTAAAAAAAATAAATACAAAGTGGTTAACTTGATATATTTAAACACAACCTAATTGTAGGATGAACTTCAATAAAGTTCAATGTGATTGAACTCTTTGCTTCAGTCTTTCTAATGTGCAACATGTGAATGACCCATTTTCACCCTTAAATGCATTGGTGGTGTTTCGCAAAACATCATTAAATACTCCTTATAAATGCATCTACAAAATGCCCATATAGTGTCAGATTTTCAAAACATTTCAAGACAATTAGATAATAACACGAGCATTTATTCTGGTATATTTTGATGTTTTATTTGATCAAATATCAAAGAGATGATGCAACAAATCGAGACAAATCTAGAACAGGATTGATTACTTTCACATTGAAATTTCAACTGACTGTCAAACACATATTGAGCGACACATAAGACACACATATGTGTTTTCTCAGGCACTTATTGAGTCTAAAGTGATGCACAGATGACATTATTTCAGTAATACCCCCAAATGACAATATACAAATCATCCTGTTCATGTGTTAAACTTGCTATAGTTTACTTCATTGTTGCTTCTAGCAATGTCAAAAACATCAGCGCCCCCTTGAATCAGAATTAGCATGTATAATATGTATGTGTGCATGCATATTGAATACTGATAATTCAACATTATCTCACAGAAATTCAACTTGATATAGTAGTAATTTGTATTTGTCTTGTAATAAACAAAGTTAAATGTATAAAGATATGAAATATTAATTAAAATAAGATTTATGGAAGTGCAAAAACCAGCTCAAATACATATTTCAGGTCTTTAATGACTTCAGTGTCTTTTTTTTGTTTGTTTTTTCTTGGATGCACTATTCAGAAGCGAAAGGTTGCGAAATACTAAAGTGGTGTGGGCATAATTCCAAAATCTGGATGAGGTACACACGGGGTGGAACGAGGTCCCGAATCACTAAAGACACGAGGTATGCGTTAAATACAAGTTGAGCTCAATCAGCAGCATTTGAGGCATTAATGTTGTTTACCACAAAAATGTAGTTTGACTCATCCCTCCTTTTCTTTAAAAAAGCTCAAATCGTCCAGGGGGTGCTGAGTAACTCCAGTCAGGTCTCCATAGCAACCAAATTGGCCCGGTTGCTAGGGAGCGTAGAGTCACATGGGGTAACCTCCTCATGGTCGCTATAATGTGGTTCTCGCTCTCGGTGGGGCGTGTGGTGAGTTATGCGTGGATAGTGGAGAATAGCGTGAAGCCTCCATACGCGCTACGTCTCCATGGTAACACGCTTAACAAGTCACGTGATAAGATGCACGGATTGACGGTCTCAGATGCGGAGGCAACTGAGATTTGTCCTCCGCCACCCGGATTGAGGCGAGTCACTCCACCACCACGAGGACTCGGAGCGCATTGGGAATTGGCCGTTACAAATTAGGGACATTTTTTATTTTTTTTTATAAAAGCACAAATGTGTGTTCCAGTGAGACACTTCCAATGCAAGTCAATGGGGTTTAATCTGTAAACATTAAAATACTCACTAAAAAAAGTATAGACACAAACAATATGTGTGTTAACATGATTTTACGGTCATTAAATCACGCACTGAACACATCTGTGGAAAGTTACAGCCAAATTTACAACTTCGTTGCCATGGCGATGTAATGTCAACAAACCAAAATCCCTAAAATGACTAAAAAATTATAATTAAACAACATAGTGAGATCACTTTGGTGGTGGTGTAGTGGGCTAGAGCACATAACTGGTAATCAGAAGGTTGCTGGTTCGACCCCCACAGCCACCACCATTGTGTCCTTGAGTAAGACACTTAACTCCAGGTTGCTCCGGGGGGATTGTCCCTGTAATAAGG
>JAVLUX010000021.1:1842500-1865000 GCA_032164185.1 Moxostoma hubbsi
CCCCCCCATTCATTAAATTAAATGGTGTAATTGTTACATAGAAGCACTTAAACGTCTTTGATGTTAATGTAATATTACCGAATTTAAATGCATGCAAATGCAGAGCTGATATAGTGAGCAGAAACCAATCATGCATCTCTCTACAGAACGGACCACTTTCCTTCTAACTGAACTCACAAAGGCAGAATAAGACACAAGACTTACCCATCTCATCGTCAGGACGATCTCCTCTCCCAAAACTCATCCTCTTGGGAATTTATTCCTCAGCGGAGACCTTGAAGATGTTTTTTTGAGGAAGACAAAATAACAGTTTTCATCGCTCGGCCCTCCTCCTCGTCTTCACTTGGCGTCTGTAATCTTCTGTCCAGAGTGTAGCACAAAAACAACACATTGGAAACTGCAGTATGACGGAAGGGCATTGGCTGGCAACGGTGCCCGTCATGGTGGACGGTGTTTTTGTCTCCCTGGGCAGATGGCTGCCTATCTGCGGCTTGGACGTCAAGAAAGCGGAGCTGAGATTTTGGGACAGAATGTTCTCTGATGGCTCTAATGTTTCTTATCTTTCAGGGTCTCCCATTCTCCCACCGCCGAGCGGATCCGTCTCCCATGATTCAACAGATTCAAGGACACTGGCAAGGCCTCTTGGAGGGGAATGTGAGCACACACACACACACACACACACACGCACACACATGGAGTGTTAAGGCATGTCAAGGTTACCAGAGTCCCGCTCAACAGGAGAAATACGAGCGCACATTTGAGCATCTCCTCCAGGGTTGTTTGACCCCGGTCTCGGCTGTCATACATCACCACTGATGGTTTTCATATAGGTTTGCTGTAAATATTCTATTATCAGAGTCCAGTGAGATATTTACTGTTCTTGAGGGCAGATGGTCACTACTGAGGGATCACGTGTTCACGTGTTATGGGTAAAGATGCTGCTCAAAGTTCCTTTATGCGACTTTGTTTGAAAGGAAAAGCACAAATGAGATCTCAATCATATCTGAATGGTTTCTTCACGACAGTTATCTGATTAAATGAGAGTAAATGCATAGAAATGTCAAGTTTAAAGGCGCATTGTGTCAATGTTTGCATGTAATATTCGCCTTTTATGCTAATGTGTGAACGGCTTGTAATGCAATTTAAGAAATGAGTCCTTCCCGGACTTCCTAGGTGGCCCTGGAGGGACCTTCGTTTGGTTTTGGGGATCAAAACAGACCCTGAATTGGCGTTCTTCTTATAGGACAGGTAAATTTACATAACTGCAAATCATGTGAAATATAGAGCCGTAAGGATTGATCCGTGTCATTTTAGCTAACTTGATCTTCCCTGCTAACGCTGATAAATTGCACGCTACCTTTCAAATAATGTCAACGATCTTCACTTTATACTAAAAGTCAGGTTAATGTCAATGTTAATCTGTCATTATTCAGCAAAGTAAACTACAATAACACATGAGATGAATGCTAGACAATGTTCAAGATAATGCAAAAAGCTCCGTTAGTGTAGCGTAACTTAGTTATACAGAAAATATATAAAATCTATTATTGTAAAACAGTAGCGCATCGATATATCTAAATGACAGGTTTGAAGGAATCACATCAATACTGAATCATGTCAACATATTTATAATGTACAGTCTATTTTATAAATAGCTACTGTCATCCACCAAATTTAGCTAACAGCTATTGATAAAGCTAGCTAGCTAGCTAACGCCGACATAGGCTATCATATAAATGCAGTCAATGTATCATGCAAAGAAAAGTGATTACTTCAAACTACAGTCTTGCATAGTCAGATATCCACACTTTGTTTTAGTCCTGTTCCAGCACTGGAGAGTCAAATATAACATACAGTCTCAAAGTTTGTAGTAAAACAATAATAACTGCGGTATTTTAATTATGCTACCTCATCTGTCAGCATGATGTCGGTGAATCACGTTCAACCTTTTTGCATGAGCAACAGGTGCTACTGCAGTTCACTTAACGGCCACAGGTGTCACTATGGAGTGTGTGCACGAGTAACAGGAAGCTGCTGCAGTTCACTTAATGGCCACAGGTGTCACTATGGAGTGTGTGCACGAGTAACAGGAAGCTGCTGCAGTTCACTTAATGGCCACAGGTGTCACTATGGAGTGTGTGCACGAGCATGAGTAAAAGGAAGCTGCTGCAGTTCACTTAATGGCCACAGGTGTCACTATGGAGTGTGTGCACAAGCGCGAGCAACAGGAAGCTGCTGCAGTTCACTTAATGGCCACAGGTGTCACTATGGAGTGTGTGCACGAGCATGAGTAAAAGGAAGCTGCTGCAGTTCACTTAATGGCCACAGGTGTCACTATGGAGTGTGTGCACGAGCACGAGCAACAGGTAGCTGCTGCAGTTCACTTAACGGCCACAGGTGTCACTATGGAGTGTGTGCACGAGCACGAGCAACAGGTAACTGCTGCAGTTCACTTAACGGCCACAGGTGTCACTATGGAGTGTGTGCACGAGCAACAGGAAGCTGCTGCAGTTCACTTAACGGCCACAGGTGTCACTATGGAGTGTGTGCACGAGCACGAGCAACAGGTAGCTGCTGCAGTTCACTTAACGGCCACAGGTGTCACTATGGAGTGTGTGCACGAGCACGAGCAACAGGTAGCTGCAGCAGTTCACTTAACGGCCACAGGTGTCACTATGGAGTGTGTACATGAGCACGAGCAACAGGTAGCTGCTGCAGTTCGCTTAACGGACACAGGTGTCACTATGGAGTGTGTGCACAAGCACGAGCAACAGGTAACTGCTGCAGTTCACTTAACGGCCACAGGTGTCACTATGGAGTGTGTGCACGAGCACGAGCAACAGGTAGCTGCAGCAGTTCACTTAACGGCCACAGGTGTCACTATGGAGTGTGTACATGAGCACGAGCAACAGGTAGCTGCTGCAGTTCGCTTAACGGACACAGGTGTCACTATGGAGTGTGTGCACAAGCACGAGCAACAGGTAGCTGCTGCAGTTCGCTTAACGGACACAGGTGTCACTATGGAGTGTGTGCACAAGCACGAGCAACAGGTAACTGCTGCAGTTCACTTAACGGCCACAGGTGTCACTATGGAGTGTGTGCATGAGTGCGAGTAACAGGTAGCTGCTGCAGTTCGCTTAACGGACACAGGTGTCACTATGGAGTGTGTGCATGAGCATGAGTAACAGGTAGCTGCTGCAGTTCGCTTAACGGACACAGGTGTCACTATGGAGTGTGTGCATGAGCATGAGTAACAGGTAACTGCTGCAGTTCACTTAACGGCCACAGGTGTCACTATGGAGTGTGTGCATGAGTGCGAGTAACAGGTAGCTGCTGCAGTTCGCTTAACGGCCACAGGTGTCACTATGGAGTGTGTGCATGAGCATGAGTAACAGGTAGCTGCTGCAGTTCGCTTAACGGACACAGGTGTCACTATGGAGTGTGTGCACAAGCACGAGCAACAGGTAGCTGCTGCAGTTCGCTTAACGGCCACAGGTGTCACTATGGAGTGTGTGCATGAGTGCGAGTAACAGGTAGCTGCAGTTCACTTAACGGCCACAGGTGTCACTATGGAGTGTGTGCACGAGCGCGAGTAACAGGTAACTGCTGCAGTTCACTTAACGGCCACAGGTGTCACTAATAACAAGCGTTTCTGAATCTTACGTACTGCACCTTTAAGACCTCTAATTGTGCTCTATTTCAAAATTGAAAGTAGACCAAAAAATCTTTTGTGGCTACAGAAATCGAACATATAGCAATATATGCAAAACACTTATATAAAATATATGTCCATATATGGTTTTCACTGATATAAAAAGTCACAGACTTGAACATGCACCATACTGATTATTTCAAAATAATACAAAGAGGGCCTAAATATGATAAAAAATCATATTTATAAACATATAATACCCCAAAAAGTAGTTCAAATAAAAGTTGCGAGACTATACTGTACTATACTGAGATCTATATTAAGTATCCTGAGATATATTATGTGATCTGATGTACTATGTTAATAAAATTGGACACTTAATGTAGTCAAACTTCAGATAACTTGCTTCTGAACAACATGTTACTTATTGAAACCAATATATATATATATATATATATATATATATATATATATATATATATATATATATATATGTATAAGTATGTCAAGTATACAGTATATGGTATAGGGAGGCATGTCTCAGTAACATTGTAATAAACTGTCAATCAGTGGCTGGAATTGTGACCTCAGTTCGAGAGCTCTTCTTTCCACTTCAGTGTTTTGCCAGATTTAACGATAGAACAAATGTGCCGAGCACAGCAGGACGTCCTGCTTTTTGCATCTTTGCAGTAAATACTGCCGTCTCAAGTCAACACACACAAACCAGCAAAAGCATCTCCCACATCCATCATCAAGTCTCACATGCATGCCTTTATTTCTGTTGTTTATCCAGTTACCATACATCACACCAACTCAACTACTTTTGTATATATTCAGTATCCAGCACATGAGATGTCTCACAAAAGCATTTGTCTTAAAATAGTTATTTATATCTTCAGCTTTAGTGTGTCAATAGGAAATAGAAATATAAAGTTATTCTCCCAAACATTACTTTTGCAATTAGAATAGAAGAACAGGGAGTCCTGCAACAGACGTCCCATGGCCCTTGGTACATCCAAGACAAACTGTCCATGTATACTGGAGAATTGGGGCTGTTTTGAAGGTAAAGGTGGTCACACCAAATATTGATTTAGCTTTTTTTTTATGTTTACTAGAGTTCATATGACATTAATTGATAAATGAAAACTATTTATGGCTATTTATATTTGGAGGTATCCTCACTATGCAACATTTTTCACAAGTGCACACTACTGTATATATATATATTTATATATATGTATGTCCAGTCCACTGTTTTACCATTCGGGCCTGTATTTGGGGGCCTGGATAGCCTGTATGCATCTTTATAGTCTTTATTTTATCTCTTTTGTATGGAGATCTCTGGCTTTTGATCAGGATTGGACAGGTAATCTGGCATACCGGGCATTTTCCCGGTGGGCCGACGCACTTTGGGGCTGATCAGGGGCGGACTGGCCATCAGGAGAATCGAGCGGGCCGGTGGGTCGGCCGTGAAACGAGCCGAAATAGGCAAAAATGAGCCGCCGCGTTATGCAGAAAGGAACGGCGAACCGCCCCCCGCTCAACAACTTTTGGCCCATTTGCCATGTAAAATCCCGGGCCGGTTTCTCTTCCCAGTCCAGCCCTGCTTTTGACGGCAGACTTTGGTCAAATCAGAGCACGTTCTGAGACATTGTTGAGATCTCCGAAGATACGTGTGAGATTACAAGGGGTCTTTTATTCTCAGGAGAAGCAGGAGGCTTCAGTCTCAATTCGGCCTTCATCTAATCTGATGGCTGTCTTACGGGAAAACTTGAATTCGTTCCTCTGCGGTCCTGTAAAATCAAATGTCATAGTGTGTCCTGAAAGATAGACATGTTTATAACTGTACAATGCGTTTCTTTTAACCCTTTGCAGGACTTCATTCTGATGGGCCAATAGCAGCAGAAATCAGTGCGGAAATATTTCAGTGTCATGATGCCAAACTGTATGTTTTCCCTTAATTAATATCATATGATCAAAGACTTTCCCCCTTTGATATTTTCAAGATGTTGTGCGTGTATATCATTACAAATCACCAATCTCAAATGTTCATGAACAAGTCTCGTGAGCTCAAACTGACTTTGTTTTGTCTGCGAATATTATCTGAATGCCTCCAAGGCTGTGAACCGTTTTTCCTATGTTAAAAACATGTTGCTTTATTCAGTCGAAACACAGAAATGACAACAAAATTTATTTGAGTTTGTGTTGCCCTCAAATATGATCAATGTGCTGTGTATCTTCAGTGTTGCAGTTCCATTAGGACGGCACCGGATTAAATGTTTGCCAGACAAACTGGATCACATTTGGGAAAATAATTCAACTAAAAAATTCCCCCGCTGTCCTTTCAACGATTCATCTGTTCTCAACTCCAGATACGCATCACACAGCCATCAAAGATTGATCAAGCTTCATTAACCTGCGACGCCGCCGTCTTAACTCTCGCTTTTCACCTTTGCTCATTCATATGCGGCGCATCGGAGCCGAAAACAAGAGATCAGCAAACAGAAAACAAATTAAAGCGAGATAGAAAGCAAATGCATCCTTTATCCGATAATACTGCTACTTTATTCTTCATTATGAGCATTTTTTTCCCATCAATCCTTTGATGCATAAATCATCATTGTTATAGCATCGTTCAGACACTAATATGTTACTATTATCACAACTGTGGAATGTTCAGATACAAGCATCATTATGATGTCACACAATAACTCAAACTGTCACTTTGTACAAAGAACAGCGAAAACTAATATCCTCCCAAATCTCATTCAGCCTTCATGTGTAGCAGATCTGTATAGTGTGTGTTTAATTGCCTTCTGAATATATAGAAAAGCCCACTGGATTGTATATGAGATTGGGGCTGGTTGTCAAACTTTTTAGCCCAGTTATGTTTAATTGTGTGTCTGTCTGTGCACGTAGGCACCTTAAAGTCTTGACAAGGGAATAAATACAAATACATTGAACATTTCCATCCTCATTGCTCCAGAACAAAGATACAGTTCACTTTTAAACAGTGACATTGTGTGACAACGTTCCCCCAAACGCAGGGTAAGTTGTCTCAATGGTCCAGAGCTGCATTTCTCAAAAGCATCGCAAGCTTAAAGTTGATCGTGGAGAGCATTGGCGCCAATGGTTTCTATGATCTACTTAGACTTACGATGTTTTTGGGAAACGCAGCCCTGCCCAGGTAGCCTAGACTCTTCAGCAACAGTATAATTACATATAACACTATCAAAACATTGTTTTGGTATGACCGATATTGTAAACACAGTTCAACCTTTCAGTTAAAATCTACATTTATTATACAGTGGACTCTTAACTTATGCCAGTCTGATTTGATTGAGTTCACTTGTTTACCCAACAACTATTACAATATATGATTATATTGAAATTTTAGTTTTCTCCAAAGAAGAATTCTCCTAAAAAAGGTACCCTTAAGACAGCTGTGTACATGGTGTGTAAAACCAACACACAAAACCGTTGCAAAAGAAAACACACATTTGTGCAATTGGACTTTTGCATACTTTAACATTGGAAAATGCAATAACACGAGTGATTATTTAAACATATGTCCATGCTTATACATTTTAAATCTGAAGTACGCCATTTCTGCGATACTAGCCACCGAACGAAATGCTAAAACTGATCCGTTTTCAAACACGTTCCAGAAAGAGTGGTGCTCCCATCTACACCTTGATTGACCTGGATGGGTGGCATGAAGCATCGTCCTGCTGGACAAACCGATCCTCGGAGTCGGGGAACACTGTCAGAGCAGAAGGAAGCAAGTAGTCTTCCGGGATAATCTTGTTCGTGGCTTGATTCATGCGTCCTTCACAAAGACGAACCTGCCCGATTCCAGCCTTGCTGAACACCCCCTGATCATCACCGATCATCCACCTGGTCGTCTGATGGTTAGACGGAGACCTGGAGAGGCCTTCAAGACACGGTGTCTCACACCCACTGTGGAATTTGGTGGAATTTCGGTGATCATCTGGAGGTGTTCAGCGAGGCTGGTATCGGGCAGGTTTATCTTTATGAAGGACGCATGAATCAAGCCACATACAAGATTATCCTGGAAGTACCCTTACTTCCTTCTGAGGATTGGTTTGACCAGCAGGACGATGCTCCATGCCACACATCCAGGTCAATCAAGGTGTGGATGGAGGACCACCGGATCAAGATCTCCAGACCTGAATCCCATTGAACACCTCTGGCATGTGATCAAGAGGAAGATGGATGGCCAAAAGCCATCAAACAAAGCCGAGCTGTTGAATTTTTGTGCCAGGAGTGGCATAAATCACCCAACAGCACTGTGAAAGACTGGCAGAGAGCATGCCAAGACACATGAAAGCTGCGATTGAAAATCAGGATTATTCCAGCAAATATTGATTTCTGAATTATTGTGTTGATTAATAATGAACATGAACTTGTTTTCTGTGCATTACTCGAGGTATATTTTGTGTTATTTTGACCAGTTCACATTTTCTGCAAATAAATGATCAATATTTCTATTTGCAATTTGGCAGAAATCATCAATTATTGTAATGTAATAAAGTATATTGGCTATAGCTTTGGTTGTATTGCTTTTCAAGAACTCTGCACTTGTTTGTCTAATAGCTAATGATTAGCTTCAATCTTACTGTATTCACCTTTTTCCTCACTTCTCCGTGGGGGGCGCCATAGCGGCGAGTGACTTCCGGTAAGATGCTCTCAACTTCCGTTTAGTAACTGTCATCAGCTAGAAGACGTTACAGGTGATGGCAAATAGTGGAGGTTCTGGTAGAATTTGTGCCGTTAAAGGCTGTCACAACAGCTACAGAAAGTTAAAAAAACTTCTGGATAATGAGTGTTACGACCACAAGCCAACAACACGAGCGGAATGTCAATGCCCGAAACCATTTAAATTGCACAGGATGCCATCCGACGACGAGGGCAAAAGACAATGGCTCGCAGCACTTAATTTGAAATTACCGCCCCGTAACATCCATGTTTGCTCATTCCACTTTGTGGACAGACAGCCATCAACGGAAAATCCATATCCTGAACTTTGGCTTGGATATGATCGTCCATTAAGAAAGAAGAGAAGACGACGAACTTGTCCGGACGAAGGTGAGACTATTCATTAATGTTATTTACAAGGCTAACGTGTGGATCTGCACAATAATCGAAATGTGAATTATGATACGGATTCAGTGTTTTCAGTACCAAGTTCTCATGAATGTGTGCTTAAACGTCTTTTAAGAAACCAGCGTTTACTTCAGTTCAGTGTGTTAACTTGTCGCATGTGTTCATTTAACAAACGACTCTTTAGCATCGGCTCTTTAAATGAACCATTCTGACTCCCACACTCGTGTGTTAGTGTTTTGAATCAGTATGACGAATCGTGTAAATGAGTCAACTTTACGCTCCACTTTAGGTTTCAATACTGCGCAGTTGAGATTTTTTTTTTTAATTAATATTGAATATTTAAATTAATATGTTGTTTTACTCTGTTCCACTTTTGTCAAGAGGTCTGAGTAAATAGGACTACATTTTTTGGCAGCAGAGTGTGGTCTGTTTTTTCATTTGACCAGCTGCAGCAGTAAGATCTTAAATCTTATCACAGCTCAAATAGCAATGTTTAACAAAATAATACCGATCAGTAATTGTTTATAAACTCATTACGGAATGCAGGAAAAACTCAGCATTTGGTCCTTCATAGATGCCATTTAAAAGTGTATTAGTGCTAAACTAAAATTTTGCATGATTTATATTCTACAATGTATACATTTTTTTTTAATTGGTTAACTTTTTTATTGTATACAATTTAAAAAAATAATTATTTTCGAAATATGACAATGACCCAGATAATTATAGATATGGTTATAATGGTTTGTCTATTTTTACAGGAGCTGGTGTTTATCAAGAGCACACTGGAATGGACGAAGGGAGGCCTGGAGAAGAGAGTCTTGCATCTGCCCCAAGCCCCATGCAATCAAATGTTGATGACCATGGCTGTACATCTAAAAACTTTGCCTCTGTTGGAACACAATGGGAAGACCACATCTTCGAGGAGCATTGCTATATTAAGAGACAACACAGTGTAACTTATGTAAACCAGTCAACACAGTGTGATACATGCAAGCCTCTTACTCTGATGAACGACTCTGAATCAAATCTGTACACCGGGCTCCCACTCCAGACATTTCACACGCTTGTAGCTGTTCTGCGTCCCCATGCGAATGTGGCTTACCAGGCTGAAGTTGAACAGCAAATCTTGCTCACACTAATGAAGCTGAAATTAAATCTTTTGATAGAAGACCTAGCCATTCGATTTTATATATCAGTGAGTCAAGTGAGCAGGATCATTTCTTTTTGGACTGACACCATGGCTGTAGTCTTGAAGGATCTAATACCATGGCTCCCCAAAGAAACAATAAGGGCCACAACACCAGAGGCATTTAAGCAACATTATGACAATGTTACGTGTATCTTAGACTGCAGTGAAAGTGAAATCCAAAAACCAAAGAACCTTGACTCAAGGTCTGAATCGTACAGCCACTACTATGCTTGCAACACTATCAAATACTTAGTGGCTATTGCACCTTGTGGTCTAGTAATGTTCATATCAGCAGCATATGGGGGCCGCTGTAGCGACAAATTTATCACGTGTGACTCTGGCATTCTTGAAAACCTTAAACCGGGTGATGAAGTGATGGTGGATAGGGGTTTTTTGATAAGAGACTTATTGTATGAAAGACAAGTGAACTTGATAATTCCTCACTTTGCCAACCAAACACAGCTGACAGAAGAAAAAGTCACGTGCAGTCGCAGGATTGCAAATGTAAGGATACACGTTGAACGTGCAATTAGGAGACTGAAGGTGTACAAGGTGTTGTCACAAACCTTGCCCATCACCCTTATGCCAAAGATTGATAAAATTCTGCGTATATGTGCAGCTTTAGTGAATCTGCATGGTGACCTGATCCGTGAAGCAGAAAATTAATGCTCACACTGCATGTCAAATTTGTACATATGTATTTAATCACAATAATTCATATTTTTAATTCTAAAGAAATCTTCAAATCTGTTTTCTGTTTTTGTGTACACTGTGTGTGTGTGTGTGTGTGTGTGTGTGTGTGTGTATATAGCTATATTAATTGTTAATTAAAAAAATACCATACAAAATTTGCCAAGTGCAAAACATGTAAACAAAGAACTAATTTCAAATAAATTCTAAATGATTTCAAAAACTTGCCTTGACACATTGTCAGAACTGTTTTCCTCCAACATGTCAGGATCTATACACTTAAAAAAAAATCTGTTAGTCTTTGTACCAGTAGTTTATGCTTCTCTGACAATATGTAGGTATTTGCCATTCAGTTTGAGTCGTCCGGCGATGAATTCATCCACTACTCTAGGAAGCATCACAGAGAAGTAGAACCCTCTGAGACGTGTAACCTGCTCTGCCAAATACTCTGCATCATATGGTACATTTATCAGAATGTGTTCCTTTGATGACCAGACAAGTAGTTTTGCCATTCTCAGCCCAGTACAAAACATGCTTAATTGTATCTGTCTGTAGTAGCCCCTGACTCCATTCCTCTGTAATTCAGGCTTCCCATTAACTACTTTGATGTCACTATAACTCATAGTGAAATGGTCTGCTAGAGAGGAGGTGGTGTTCTTAGGGATAGGGCACTTTATTTCCAGAAGTTCCACACCATTTATTATGCCATCAGGGCTTGCAGACAGCCATGGCTCTGTCAGGCTGACCCTGGTACCTGAGAGGGACACCTGTAGACCTTGTTCTACAAGAAAGTTTCGAGCTATTACCTCTTTCTCACTCCCATACTTTGTAGCTGCATTACCCCGAAAGCTAGGGAAGAGATGCTCTCTCAGGAATTTATCAGGATTTGTTGTTACTCGTACTGGTACACATTTAGCTGAACTAGCAGTTATCCTTATCTGTCTTGCACTATGCCAAACCTCTGACAAGCTCTGATTTTGTGTTTGAATCTCCAATACAGCTGCCTGGTCGCTGTTCATCTCTATGTAGTTGCTGTAAAATGCTTTACATTTACCACAAGTCAAAGTCTCCCCATGTGGCTGGTGGAGTTCTATGCTATCAATGTCATCTGCCTGCTCTGGTACATTTGCATTGTAGCACTTTTCTAAAAGACTATTTTTTAGTTCAAACAGAGCTTTTGTATCTGAAGAACCGACTCTCTCCCTGAAGTCATGATGTGTGCCATAGCATGGTGTCGATACTAGCCTTTCTCCCTCCCTTGCTGATGACGCACCATATACTTCCTCAGCTCTGTGATGTCTAAATGTTATCTGGCTGATTCGTTTCTGTTCATGATTTCTTTTGGTCCCTGCATTCCATCTACGCTGCTCATCAGTGCAAGATATCCCTGTCATCCCACTGCCCACTGCATTTTGCACCTTTCAAAAATCAGAACATATTGTTTTTTTATTAAACAGATTTATTACTTATTGCAGTACAATGCCCCATTAGCACACAAAACGTTTATTCATGCTAAATAATTTTATTATAATTTACATTTAATATTGTTTAAATATTGCTGTGTAAAAATTAATTCGTTGAATCATAATGCACATACAAACTATTTAAATGTATTTGTTGTTTGTTAAGCCAGGCTAGCAGTGTTGCTGTATTTATAAATACCCACCTTCCACAACACAGCAGCTGCATGGCTACAAGACCTACCCGGGCCTGCTACGCAGGAGCATCCAGCTGTTTCCACTACTCCGTTAGTTTGTAACATTACCCACGCAATGTGATTGGGTTTATTTATAGTCTGACTCGGCTCTACCTCCGCTTTTAAGAAAGTGAACTGCTCATGATTATGGGAAAGAATTCGTCCAATTTTATTACTGTGCAAGTAATTGTATGCTTCCGTGCTTTTATAATTTCTAAGCTCCTCGCCGTCGACACCCTCAGACAAAACAAGATAATTGAATATGTCAACATATGTGACTGATGGCCATTGTTTCATATCATCAATCCAGGAGGTGGCGCTTGTCAACTTCATAGGATGAGGGACAGACAAAGTGATGTTGTTTACGATCTTCATTAAATAGTCTTGCCCGTGCTGCCACCGCGAACTAATGTTACCATTGCTGGTTGCCATTATGGACATTAAAATGTGGTAAAACAGATTACAACCTTCTTTTTCAGAGCTGTCCAATAACGCCTACCTAAACGCGTCAGCCTGCGAACCGGAAGTTTCGAGCATCCTGCCTACGCGCACGCGCAAAGCATGATGGGTAGTTTCGCGTCCCGTGAAAAAGGTGAATAATTCAGATCTTATGCATTTGCATGACATGATTGGACTGTATTTGCCTTAGTTACAATATTAAAGCGAATACATCAGATCTCATTTAGACTTTGGCCCAATCTGCTAGATTGGCTCAGACATGAGTCTGCACACAGCTTCTATTTATCAGAGGTGTCTAGTTTAGTAAAAGATCACTATCCGGTCAACCATCTCGGCAATCACAGATACAACTGCCCTCCGTGACCCCTCTTCCATCCGTCCGTCTCTCCATCTGGTGCATTGCCCACCGAACTGACCTTCTCCTCAGCACACTTCAGCGCAGAAGAAGCTCTCTCGTCGCCTCCTTCACAAACACACACTCATTCTCACTGTCGCTCCCACAGGCTCCCAGAGCTCAGCGCGAGACTTTGATTAAGCTGCTATCTGCGAGCACGCTGGGAGCCGGGGCCGCGGCGTGGGAGTTTTCCGTCTGACCCTGAAACGAGTGAGGAGATCACCTGCGCCAGAGTAACGTCTTCGCCTTATCGCCCAGGTCACATGCACTGATAAGTTTTTAATTAAAGTCAGCGCTATGTTTGAGAGAACTACAGACGCTTTATTCTGCTAACAAATCAGACGTGGTTTAATCAGTTGACAGTTTGGAAAGTTGAAAAGAGGGCAAGCGTCTCGACAAAAGTTGAATCTGAAAAACGTATAGAGGATTTAAAGCGGAAGCCAACAGAAGCTTGCTGGTTTGACCCCCACAGCCACCACCATTGTGTCCTTGAGTAAGGCACTTAACTCCTGGTTGCTCCAGGGGGATTGTCCCTGTAATAAGTGCACTGTAAGTCACTTTGGTGGGGGTGTAGTGGGCTAAAGCACATAACTGGTAATCAGGAGGTTGCTGGTTTGACCCCCACAGCCACCACCATTGTGTCCTTGAGTAAGGCACTTAACTCCAGGTTGCTCCGGGGGGATTGTCCCTGTAATAAGTGCACTGTAAGTCACTTTGGTGGTGGTGTAGTGGGCTAAAGCACATAACTGGTAATCAGAAGGTTGCTGGTTTGACCCCCACAGCCACCACCATTGTGTCCTTGAGTAAGGCACTTAACTCCTGGTTGCTCCGGGGGGATTGTCCCTGTAATAAGTGCACTGTAAGTCACTTTGGTGGGGGTGTAGTGGGCTAAAGCACATAACTGGTAATCAGGAGGTTGCTGGTTTGACCCCCACAGCCACCACCATTGTGTCCTTGAGTAAGGCACTTAACTCCAGGTTGCTCCGGGGGGATTGTCCCTGTAATAAGTGCACTGTAAGTCACTTTGGTGGTGGTGTAGTGGGCTAAAGCACATAACTGGTAATCAGAAGGTTGCTGGTTTGACCCCCACAGCCACCACCATTGTGTCCTTGAGTAAGACACTTAACTCCTGGTTGCTCCGGGGGGATTGTCCCTGTAATAAGTGCACTGTAAGTCACTTTGGTGGGGGTGTAGTGGGCTAAAGCACATAACTGGTAATCAGGAGGTTGCTGGTTTGACCCCCACAGCCACCACCATTGTGTCCTTGAGTAAGGCACTTAACTCCAGGTTGCTCCGGGGGGATTGTCCCTGTAATAAGTGCACTGTAAGTCACTTTGGTGGTGGTGTAGTGGGCTAAAGCACATAACTGGTAATCAGAAGGTTGCTGGTTTGACCCCCACAGCCACCACCATTGTGTCCTTGAGTAAGGCACTTAACTCCAGGTTGCTCCGGGGGGATTGTCCCTGTAATAAGTGCACTGTAAGTCACTTTGGTGGTGGTGTAGTGGGCTAAAGCACATAACTGGTAATCAGGAGGTTGCTGGTTTGACCCCCACAGCCACCACCATTGTGTCCTTGAGTAAGACACTTAACTCCAGGTTGCTCCGGGGGGATTGTCCCTGTAATAAGTGCACTGTAAGTCACTTTGGTGGGGGTGTAGTGGGCTAAAGCACATAACTGGTAATCAGGAGGTTGCTGGTTTGACCCCCACAGCCACCACCATTGTGTCCTTGAGTAAGACACTTAACTCCAGGTTGCTCCGGGGGGATTGTCCCTGTAATAAGTGCACTGTAAGTCACTTTGGTGGGGGTGTAGTGGGCTAAAGCACATAACTGGTAATCAGGAGGTTGCTGGTTTGACCCCCACAGTCACCATCATTGTGTCCTTGAGTAAGACACTTAACTCCAGGTTGCTCCGGGGGGATTGTCCCTGTAATAAGTGCACTGTAAGTCACTTTGGTGGGGGTGTAGTGGGCTAAAGCACATAACTGGTAATCAGGAGGTTGCTGGTTTGACCCCCACAGCCACCACCATTGTGTCCTTGAGTAAGACACTTAACTCCAGGTTGCTCTGGGGGGATTGTCCCTGTAATAAGTGCACTGTAAGTCACTTTGGTGGTGGTGTAGTGGGCTAAAGCACATAACTGGTAATCAGAAGGTTGCTGGTTTGACCCCCACAGCCACCACCATTGTGTCCTTGAGTAAGGCACTTAACTCCAGGTTGCTCCGGGGGGATTGTCCCTGTAATAAGTGCACTGTAAGTCACTTTGGATAAAAGCATCTGCCAAATGCATAAATGTAAAATAAGTTTTCAACCTGGAGAACGTGGGCCAGAAAAATACTTTAGTATGCAAGTATGCAACACATAATAAGCTAGCTATGTTTATAAGCTCTCAGTGAGATTCTCTTCATGTTACACCACCATGAATGCAGTTAGTGGAGAATTGACCGTAGACGATTTTTACTTCCAACTCATATGCAATTAAACACTGCCGAACATCTTAAACGGAAGGATCAAGCTGTTCTTGTACGCACTGCGAGTCTTGAATATTTCATTAATTGACATTTGATCTTTAATTGTTGAATTATGCTGCAATTAGTGCAGATCAAACCTCATCTTGTCTTGTGTGGAATGTAGTGAGGGGTTTGTATGCGTTATTAATGCATTCATAATTGCTGTCAAGAGGGTTTAGCTGGTTTCTGATCTTACACACATTTAATGCACATTAATAAGCAGTGATTTCTGTATTAACATCACCATTTTGTTCAACACTTTTCATCCTGTATTTTTTCTTCTTCAGTATTTTATCTGGAAACATGCCAGTGTCAGTCTTGGGTAAAATAATCTTCCCTGCAGATGCTCTGTAGCTTTAAATAGCCATGCAATTAATTCAGTTCACTAGTGCACTGGCCTACTGATCATGAGCTTTAACTGTCTCCAACTTATCTTCCCTATCCTGTTTTTATTTTTTAGTGTTATTGCTCAAACTAAGTTGTTTTTCAGAACATTTAGCAATCATCCAGGACACGAACAACGGCTTACCAACCACCCAGAACACCATAGCAACAATAACCACCGTAGCAAATGCCTAGCAACAAACCAGAAAACCTTAGCAACTACCTAGGAACCATTCTACCAAACCATTGAAACCACCCAAAACACCCTGGCAAGCTCAGAACACAGTAGGAACCGCCTTGCAACAAACAAAAACCCTAGCAATTTCCTAGTAATGGCCTAGCAATCACCTAGCAACCATTCTAATATCCACCCAGAAACCACCTAGCTATGCTCCAACCACCCAAATTACCATAACAACGATCTAGCAACCACTCGCAACACTATAGCAACTGCCTTCCAACAAACCAGAACACTCTAGCAATGGCCTAGCATTCACTATAACAACCACCCAAAACATCCAATTAATAGAAACACAGTATCAACTGCCTAGCAACCGCCTTGAAACCACCCAAAATACCCTAGCATCTGCATAGCAACCACACAGACCACTATAGCAACCACCTTGCAAACAGCAAAAACACCATAGCAACCACCAAGATCACCATAGCAATTGCCTTGCAACCAATCTAAACACTCCAACAACTACATAGCAACCACCCCAAACACCAAGTAACCATACAGAGCATCATACCAATTGACGTGCAACCATCCCAAACACCCGACAACTGACTAGCAACCACACAAGGCACCTTAGCAACTGCCTAGCAACCACCCAGAACACCCTAACAACTGCCTACGAATCACCCAGAATACCATAGCAACCACCAAAAACAACAACCCAAAACACCCTAGCAACTACCTAGCAACCACCCAAAACACCCTGGCAACTGCCTTGCAACCACCCAAAACACCCTAGTAACTGCCTATCAACCACCCAGAACACTTAAACAACTGCCTATGAACAACCCAGAACATCATAGCAACTGCCTTGCAACAACCAAAAACACCCTAGCAACTGCCTAGCAACCACCTTGCAATCACCCCAAAAAACCTAGGAACTATCTAGAAACTACCCAGAACATTATAGCAATGGCCCATTATTGCAACCACCATACATATTAACCCAAAACACCCTAGCAACTGCCTAGCAACCATCCAAAACACCCTAGCACCCTAGCATATACATATTAACCCAAAACACCCTAGAAACTGCCTTACAACCACCCAAAACACTCTAGCATTGAGGTTTGCTTGGTCAGGCATCACTTGTTTTTTCTTCAGAAAATGTAAAACTATATTTGAATCAATACCGTTGCTCTTTGAAGACTAACCACTTACTTTTGTTATAGAAACGGGGACAAAATGCAGCCTCCTGACGTGACGTCAACATGACCAAGTTAGAAAGCATCTGAGGAGGTTTCTGTGCCACACTAGATCAGCATCAGGTGTGTTTGAACGTGTCTCACCTGTCAACGACACGACAGTGACAGACACACGCATCCATCACTTCTGCGTTCATTCAAGACATTTCCAAAGTCATCAGTCTCCACTTCACTGTTCTCCAGTTCATAAGAATAAGCAACTCACTAAAAGAGCTTGACTCCACAAAAACATCTTAATTAATATGCTAAATGTGTTGTTCATTGTGTGATGAGAGCGAGCAGAAACCGGGTGAGTCCTGAGGCCCGGCTCATGGGGACGCCTGGATACACACTGACTTTGAAGTGGTAATTCAGTCCAAGACCTGAGGGAGAACCTCAAATTGAAATGTCTTTGACGAGGTCTGACAGGTGTGGAGGATTGTGCTGTACCTGCAGGCGGAGAGGCATCTACAGTACAATGAGAGAGAGAGAGAGAGAGAGAGATGGACATTTAAAGGGGAGTGAATGGCAATATTTCTGAGCCTAAAACTGTGTCACACTGAGTCTGGACCAGCAGGACATCCTTATTTTTGAGTGCAGAAATGTTCTTTACCATTTAAAATAATAATAATAATAACTAGATGGTTACATTTCCTGAAGAAAATGTGAGTGGTGCTTGCCGTGGCAAAACTCGTCAAATAGCATTTTCTGACTTGTTGCTAAGCACTGAAATAATGGTCATAGAATGTTGTTAGCATGTGTTTTTCATGATGGTAGCATGTAGGTGTTATGTTTGTGTTAGCATGATGCTAGCATGTTTTTAGAATGTTTTAGCACTTCGCTAGGCGATGCTAGCATGTGTTAGCATGATACAAGCAAGTTTTTAGCATGTTTTAACACTTCGTTAGGCAATGCTAACACGTGTTAGCATGATGCTAACACATTTTTAGCATGTTTTAACACTACGCTAGGTGATGCTAGCATGTGTTAGCATGATGCTAACACATTTTTAGCATGTTGAAGCACTTCGCTAGGCGATGCTAGCATGTGTTAGCATGAAGCTAGCACATTTTTAGCATGTTTTAGCACTTCGCTAGGCGATGTTAATATGTGTTAGTATGATGCTAGCACGTTTTAAACATGTTTTAACACTTTGCTAGACGATGCCAGCATGTATTAGCATGATGCTAACACATTTTTAGCATGTTTAAGAACTTCGTTAGGCGATGCCAACACGTGATAGCATGATGCTAGCATGTTTTTAGCATGTTTTAACACTTCGCTAGGCGATGCCAGTATATGTTAGCATGATGCTAGCACGTTTTTAGCTTGTTTTAGAACTTCGCTAGGTGATGCCAGTATATGTTAGCATGATACTAGCACGTTTTTAGCATGTTTTAGGGTGTGGCTATGAAGATTTTATGTAATTTCTTATTGGCTGCTTGATGAAATAAATCCTCTGAGGGAGAGAGAGAGGGAGAGACGCAGGGCTGTCAGGCCCATTTTTGTCTGTATGTGTGAAAACGTCGAATCAATGGGACTTTTTTGGCCACTTTTCCGTCCGCCGTGAGAACATCGTACACCCGATCGCTTAGAAAAGATACAGCACACCTCTCCTCAATGAGCCGCACGATTTGATGCCTCACTCAGGAGTAGCGCGCCAAACTTTGTGTGGAATAAAAAGAAGAATAATAAGTATGCAAGAGAACACTAGTGATGCCTTTGGCAAACACCGCTAATAATAATATTACAGTAATCTGTCAGGTCGGGTAATCAACGGAGAATGCGCGTGTTTGCAGTATTTATACACTGATAAAGACAGAACTTCTCACGTTATCTAGAGACGTCTGCGAGCATGTGTGAAAGTGTCTCTGTTTTACACAAATAGATGCTGAAGAGTAAAAGTGAGAATCACCAGGAGGCCCGTTCACTTAAACACGTCTCAATGTCGCTGCATTTCAAATACATTACAATACATAACCATCTGCAAACAAATGATGAGCTTTTCTCAGAAATCCTTTTAGACATTTTTGCTCTTTACATGTTTGTTTTTGTCATGATTCATGGAAAGGCCAATATTAAACTTTAAATCAGTGTGTGACCTTCTGTTGAACCAGTTGCATTATTACGGCGGTTATCAGTAAGTCTGAGTAATTACTTCAAGTTTACCCTTCAAGATAACATCTGTGATGTTCGGTCATAAATGACCCGTGTAGAGTACATTAGATTTGCAGCAGCTTTACCTATGAATTATGAACATGAGAATTGGCATAAGCTTCCCCAAGTGTGTTCATGATCAGCACAGGCTCCCATGTGATCATTTTAAATGGGAAGAGCGCCACCTATAGGTCAGCTGTGATACTACTCATGTGCAGTAGATACAAACTCTTCAAATAAGCTGATTCTTAGATTACTTAAAAATGTCATTAGTCTAAAAAAACACTATACAACCAAATAAATAGTGCAAAAAAGAAGATATATTATTGTACAATGGTTAATAATCATCATATTCTTCAACACAGAGCAGCTTCGATTAGTTCAGTGAAGTGCGCCAGCAGGTTTAATCAGAGGTAATGTAAGATTGAATCATTCCGTGGTCGGTGTGACCCGAACAACAGTTCTCTACGTGAACGTCCCCTCATTTGAAAAGGGCAGTGTTGTAAAACTGGCAGAAATGAATGCTTTTCAAACCTCTTAAATAATGCATGATTATGCCACCCGTGACACACACACAGTGTACACACACACACACACACACACACACACACACACACGCAGACACGCGCGCACACACACACGAGCACACACATGCGCACACGCGCGCGCGCACACACACACGAGCACACACAGACGCGCGCACACACACATGCGCATACACACGCGCGCACGCGCACACACACGAGCATACACACGCGCGCACTCATACACGCGCGCACTCTCTCACGCACGCGCGCACTCACACACACACGCACGCGCGCACACACACGCACGCACACACACACGAGCAAACACAGACACGCGCGCACACACACACGAGCACGCGCGCGCACACGCGCACACACACGTGCACGCACACACGCGCGCACTCACTCACACGAGCACGCACGCGCGCACTCTCACACACACACACACAGGTCTAAAAGGTACGGTAGAAGCGTTCTCTTCATTCAAGGTTGTTGTGTGCTTTTGGCTGCAGGTAATGAGCTGTCAATCACCGCCCGGAACGGTCACGAGGGGGACAGTGCCCATCACAACCATTTATATCATTGAGAGGAGGTGACAGCTAAAGGAGGCCTAGAAACACACAGTTCATCTGAGTGATCTCATACTCGTACTATGTCTGTAGTGTACTGTATGTTTAGTGTGCACTACACGTGCAGTAGACAGCTCAAGCATGCAGTGTTTCTGAGGTGACAAGTGCACGCCACACACTGAACTGAACATGCAACATATTCAGACCATGTAACAATATAGCACACTTATTTTGGAAATGTTTATTGTTGATTATTACACGGCTCTCTGGGACGCATGACCCTCTGTTTGTTGCTCTTTAGAAAAGCATGCAGGCTGTACAGTATATAGTGCAGTGCACTAGTGCTCCACTGTGAACACATCCAGCGTTGCCATAGCGATCATTCACTGTACAAATACTGCTCTAGATCAGCATCTTAAAAATAAGATGCATTTACCTGAAAAGTAACATTGCTTGAGATACAGCAACATTTTTAGACAATAGGCCTAGAGTGACGGGGCCAATGGCTCCAGTGATCAGGGGCCCTAGACTGCCCGTGGGTGCCCCGAGCTTTAAGGCTGTGTGATCTAGTTTGGTGATCCCCCTCCCCTGCTCAACAACTTTTGGCTATGAACGACCCATGGGCGCCAACATTTTGAAGCTCCAAAAAGCCCATAAATGCAGCATGACAGTAATCCATACAAGTCCAGTGGTTTAATCCATGTCTTCTGAATAGATATGATAGGTTTGGGTGAGGAACAGATCAATAATAAAGCCATTCGTTCACAAGAGTTCTGTAAAAAAAAAGTGGCGATATGCACGAAGAATGCGAACTGACACAAAACAATAGAAGATCTCTTGTGAATGTTCAATAAAGGCTGTGTAAATGTGGAGATTTATATATATATATAGAAAAAAAAATGATATAGATATTTGATTCTCTCACACACCTATCATCAATATCTTCTGAAGACATGGATTAAACCACTGGAGTCATATGGATTACTTTTATGCTGCCTTTATGTGCTTTTTGGAGCTTCAAAGTTCTAGTCACCATTCCTCTAAAAATCTTCATTTGAAGTCACACACATGTGGGATGACATGAGGGTGAGTAAATGATGGGAGAATTTTCATTTTTGTGTGAACTGTCCCTTTAAGCCCATTCAGAAGTCACATGACGGTAAAATGCATCCAGATATTATACTTTTAAGTTTGTTTGCAAGCTTGATACAGATACAATTTAATTAAGACATTAATACTGTAAATATCAGAAAAATAATGTTACCATGCAAACAACAAAAAGGTCTTAAAACTAGAATCTTTCTTTATGCTAAATATAATTGCAATTTGTGTGAGTGTGTATCAGTGTGCGTGTGTATACGTGTGTATAAGTGTGTGCGCGTGTGTGTGTGTGTATAAGTGTGTGTGTGTATCAGTGTGTGTGTGCGTGTGTGTGTATCCGTGTGTGTGTGTGTGAGTGTGCCCGTGTGTGTGTGTGAGTGTGTATCCGTGTGTGTGTGTGCCCGTGTGTATCCGTGTGTGTGTGTGTGAGTATCCGTGTGTGTATGTGTATCCATGTGTGTGTATCCATGTGTGTGTGTATCCGTGTGTGTGTGTGTGTGTGTGCGTGTGTGTGTGTGTATCCGTGTGTGTGTGTGTGAGTGTGTATCCGTGTGTGTGTGTGTATGTATCTGTGTGTGTGCGAGTATCCGGGTGTATCTCTGTGTGTGTGCGAGTATCC
>JAVLUX010000021.1:1867500-1872500 GCA_032164185.1 Moxostoma hubbsi
AGACAGAGAGAGAGACAGAGAGAGAGACAGAGAGACAGAGAGAGAGAGAGAGATAGATGCAGGTAGAATTGAGCTACTTGTTAGTGTGATGTGCAGGGAACATTGTTTCAGTGTATTCGTGGAACGCGTTTCAAGGCCCCTCGTTGTAGAACGGCGTCATTCTACAAAGCAAACGGTGCAAGGAACAATATTCCCCCTCCCCGTCTTTGCTTCCTTTTAATTGACTTTTTAACAAGGTAACGAAGCAGCAAGGCAGATAGTGAATGAACGAAAACATCCGCTACTTTATCACTCTGTCTGTGGGCGCAGCGGACTGCAGAGATGTTCATTAACTCACTTATTGTGTTTCTCAACATCCAGAGGGAGAGAGAGAGAGAGAACAAAGGCATCTGAAGCATGCACGAGAGCATTGTCTCATGTGAAACGCAGAAAAGATATTTTATCCTAATCCTCTCTTTAGGTGAAGTGCCTTTTTATGCATGTAAAGTAATGAGATAAGAGAGAAAAACAGATTCATCAGCAGCTCTGCGGGCATTTTATTTACAATGCACGCAGAGTTTTGTCTACTCCTAAGCTGGATGTTTATGGCTATGCTTTGGAAATGCACACTACCATACTAGTTTTTCTGCAGCATATCTAGCATATACTGTATACAGTGCTCATTATGCAAGTATGCACCCGGAAATACCTGGAAAACCTTTCCCATTTGCATTTAATAGTCCATTCCACATTGGCATGCTTGCAAAACCTGACCCATAACATCAACTGCAATACCAGCCACCAAACACACACACACACACACCAATGATGGCAGAGCTGCCATGCAAGGTGCAAGCCTTGTGGTTCAGTGTCTTACCCAAGGACACTTCGGCACATGGAGTCATGTGGGCCATGAACCGAACCAGCAACCCTGCGATTAGCGGCCGACCCGCTCTACCACCTGAGCCATACGTAGCTGTGCAGTGTGTAAACGAGGTGCACGCCCGAGACTAGCGACTGTAGCCTTAAGTTTCCTTGTTAGCATGCTAGGTTCCCATGCTGAAGACCCCGGTTTGAGTGGGTCAAGTTGGGCCGGTTACACACATACGACTATTATGTGTCATGTTAAATGCACACATGACTTCTGTTGTAATTATTGATACTTTGTAAAAACAAAAATACTGAATAAAATACCTTAATAGTAAGTCTGTGCAAACTCACCTTCTGCAAGACTCAAATGAGAATGCTTTCAATAGGCGCCTCTCAATTAACCATGTGAGGTCATGTAACAAGTAGCATTCTATAGTTCGAAACGTTCATTGTTACATAATTCATTCCGTTTCACAAAGTATTGTTCAACAACAGTAGACAGAATGCGTTTACTTTAATTATTCCATAAAAACGTGCGTTTTATTTGAGCTATAATGTTAAAGGGTTAGTTCACCCAAAAATGAAAATGATCCCCTAATTGACTATCAAGCCATCCTAGGTGTTTATGACTTTCTTCGTTCAGCCAAACACAATCGGAGTCATATTAATAATATCCGGCTCTTCCAAGCTTTATAATGGGAGTGAATGGTACCTTAGATTTTGAAGCCCAAAAAAGTGCATCCATCCATCAAAACAATATTCCATACGGCTCCAGGGGGTTAATAAAGGCCTTCTGAAGTGAAGAAAAATATCCATATTTATAACTTTATAAACTATAATCACTACCGTAAGCTCCGGTGATGAGAAGTGACGAACGTGGAAGCACACGTTGTTTACAGAAAAGGAAAGCGGAGAAAAGTATCGAGTTGCTTTAGTTATACTGTAGATTTGTATTAGTCTTAAAATGGTGCATTCATGCGTCTATCGTCATTACAATCGTCCAATCACAGCAGCAAACACTCTCAGCCTCTGTTGGCATTACCTGCATGAGCACCACCACGTCTCTCCCGTACTCTCCGTCTCCCCGAACTCTCCGTCTCCCCCGAACTCTCCCGAACTCTCCGTCCGTCTCCCCCGAACTCTCCGTCCGCCTCCCCCGAACTCTCCGTCTCCCGAACTCTCCGTCTCCCCCGAACTCTCCGTCCGTCTCCCCCGAACTCTCCGTCTCCCCCGTACTCTCCGTCTCCCCCGTACTCTCCGTCCGTCACCCCGAACTCTCCGTCTCCCCCCGAACTCTCCGTCCGTCTCCCCCGAACTCTCCGTCCGTCTCCCCCGAACTCTCCGTCTCCCCCGAACTCTCCGTCTCCCCCCGAACTCTCCGTCCGTCTCCCCCCGAACTCTCCGTCCGTCTCCCCCGAACTCTCCGTCCGTCTCCCCCGTACTCTCCGTCCGTCTCCGTCCGTCTCCCCCGAACTCTCCGTCCGTCTCCCCCGAACTCTCCGTCCGTCTCCCCCGAACTCTCCGTCCGTCTCTCCCGAACTCTCCGTCTCCCGTACTCTCCGTCTCCCGTACTCTCCCGAACTCTCCGTCCGTCTCTCCCGAACTCTCCGTCCGTCTCTCCCGCCCTCTCCGTCCGTCTCTCCCGCCCTCTCCGTCCGTCTGTCTCTCCCGAACTCTCCGTCCATCTCTCCCGTACTCTCCGTCTCCCGTACTCTCCCGAACTCTCCGTCTCCCGTACTCTCCCGAACTCTCCGTCCGTCTCTCCCGAACTCTCCGTCCGTCTCTCCCGTACTCTCCGTCCGTCTCTCCCGTACTCTCCGTCCGTCTCTCCCGCCCTCTCCGTCCGTCTCTCCCGAACTCTCCGTCCGTCTCTCCCGAACTCTCCGTCCTTCTCTCCTGTAATCTCCTCTTCTCTTATATCGAAGTTCTCCGACATTTTTCTTTAAAAATCCTCGTTGTTGACTTCTAATTCGTGACTGGTGTATTGCTTTGCTCTATCCTCTGCGCTTCCACGTTCCTCAATTCTCATCACCGGAGCTTACGCTACGCCAACGTCAAACGCCAGAACTCGACTCTCTCATGAACGCACGGACAGCCGTTACCGGAAGCCAGTGATTATAGTTTATAAAGTTATAAATATGGATATTTTTCTTCTCTTCAGAAGGCCTTTATTAACCCCCTGGAGCCGTATGGATTACTTCTATGATGGATGGATGCACTTTTTTGGGCTTCAAAATCTAAGGTACCATTCACTCCCATTATAAAGCTTGGAAGAGCCGGATATTATTAATATAACTCCGATTGCGTTTGGCTGAACGAAGAAAGTCATACACACCTAGGATGGCTTGAAGGTGAGTCAATTATGGGATCATTTTCATTTTGGGGTGAACTAACCCTTTTAATGGCAACAAAGTTGTAAAATTGGCTCTAAATTTACACAGATGTGGTTAGTGCGTGATTTCACCACAGTAAAATCATGTTAACACACATATTGTTTACATCTTGTGTCTGTACTTTTGAAACAGTGAGTTTTTTCATGTTTACAGATTAAACCCCATTGACTCACTATTTGCACTTTTTTTTAAAGGAAAGGAGAGACGAGTCGAAATGCATTTTTACATACCTGCAAACTGAGGTCTGCCACGTGCTTCACTCCTCAACGGCATCTGAAACAATGAACTGTGAGTCATAAAGGAACTGACAGGATGAATGTAACATCCCAACGAAGAGATACAAATCAGATATTATCATCATAATCATCAGCTCATTTACTGAGAGTGAAAACGAAGGCAGAGAGAGAATATACAGTTACACAGAAAGAGAGCGATGGAGATGAGGCAGAGATGGAAAAGATAAAGGGAATCGGAGATGGAGATGGAGAGAGAGAGATAGATGGGAATGATTACAGCCGGATACAGAGTTGCGTCCAATAGTCGTACTCTATTTCCTGACCTCCAAATCACTGATAATCCACATAGTCTGAACCGTAAGTCCATCGTCTGTGAGTGAGGACAGATAAACTCTTCTGGACTCATGATGTTTACATGTATCATGCATTAACTGGAAGAGACCGTCTGACTGGAAAAATACATTTCTGCATGTGGATATCTAGTTTTCATGATATTCAGGGTGTCAAACCAACATTTGTTCAGGAATCGGACGACACTGCTCGTACTGTGCTTCATGGAGCCTTACAAACCTTTGCACTATGTTTCTCAAAAGAAGCAAAGCCCAGCATCTTGTAAACATGTCCCAAAACACCATAGCAACTGCTTAGCACTGCCTTGGCAACCACCCACAACACCCTAGCATCTTCACACTGAGTTTTGCATGGGCAAACACCACATCATGTCACCAAAATCTATTTATTTTTTCAATTTGGTTTAGTTTCACAGGGGCTGCAAAAATAGCACACGGCGGCTTTAACACGTGACCTGCTTTGAGCATCATATCAGTTTAATTAAAGTTTGTTTTTAACTTTCAGATGGAGGTTGCACACAAATGTTTTCCCCTCACCCTGTCACGCTTGACCCAAATGCTTCTGAACTCACAGCTGGATCGCATCTAAAGTCAGACCCATTAACACACATGTTAATAATTCATTCAAACCAATGAAAAGCCCTTGCTTGATGTTCACAGCATAAAATAGCTTGTAAGATTTGTAATACATTATATATATACATACACACACACACAGGACTGTGCATAAGTCTTAGGCACATCAGATGATTCACAAAAGCATTTGTCTTAAGATGTTTATTTATATCATCAGCTTTAGTGTGTCGATGGGAAATATACATTTTAAACTATTTTGCAAATAGAAAGATTAGAATAGAAGAACAGGGAGTCCTGCAACAGATGTCATGACCCCCACAGAGTCCGTCGAGGATTATATAAAGAGACAGAAGCAATTGAGACAGCCGAAATAGATTGAAGAACTGTGGCAAATTCTCCAAGAAGCTTTGAACATCCTATCAGCCAACAACCAAGAAAAAGTCCTGGTGTAAGTAGGAGAATTGGTGCTGTTTTAAAGGTAAAGGAGGTCACACCAAATATTGATTTAGCTTTTTTATGTTTAATGGACTTTGTATGACATGAAGTGATAAATGAAAACTATTTATGGCATTAGTTTTTAAGATATCCTCATTATG
>JAVLUX010000021.1:1880000-1890000 GCA_032164185.1 Moxostoma hubbsi
ACACTACTGTGTACACGAGTGCAACAGCAGGTGAAATTCTTGTGTGCAGTTCCGAGCAACATAGCAGTAATGACAGTGACGAGACATAAACCACTTTACAATAAACAACATATTACACAAAACAATTTACATAACAAACTTACACAACAATTTACATAACAAATGTACACATACCTACACAACAATTTACATAACAAATGTACACAATACACACAATGTAGAATACACACACTAGATACAGGTATAAATATATATATATACACTAACTGAATTGGGAGAATATATTGACAGAATGAGGATTTATAAAGTGCAGTGCTGATTGTAGATCGTGAGAGATCATGTGTTCAAAAGTCTTATTGCTTGTGGGAAGAAGCTGTCATGTAGTCGGGTGGTGCGGGTCCTGATGCTGCGATACCGCCTGCCTGATGGAAGCAGTGAGAGCATACCATGACTCGGGTGGCTGGAGTCTCTGATGATCCTCCGAGCTTTCTTCACACACCGTCTGTTATATATATCCTGGAGGGAGGGAAGCTCACCTCCGATGATGTTTCTGGCCGTTCGCACCACCCTTTGCAGGTCTTTGCGGTTGTGGGCGGTGCTATTGCCGTACCAGGCGGTGATGCAGCCAGTCAAGATGCTCTCAACAGTACTAGTGTAGAACCGTGTGAGGATGTGTTGGTTCATTCCAAACTTCCTCAGCCGTCTCAGGAAGAAGAGGCGCTGGTGAGCCTTCTTCACAACGGCCTCAGTGTGGACGGACCATGTGAGTTCCTCAGTAATGTGGACACCGAGGAACTTGAAGCTGCTGACTCTCTCCACCGGTGCTCCATTAATGGTGATGGGGCTGTGTTCTCTGTCTTTCTTCCTGAAGTCCACCACAAGCTCCTTGGTTTTACTGACGTTGAGGGAGAGGTTTTGCTCCTGACACCAGCGTGTCAGAGTGTGCACCTCCTCTCTGTAGGCTGTTTCATCATTGTCAGTGATCAGACCTACTACCGTCGTATCGTCAGCAAACTTAATGATGGCATTGGAGCTATGTGTCGCCACACAGTCATGTGTGTAAAGGGAATACAGGAGTGGGCTGAGAACACAGCCCTGCGGGGCTCCAGTGTTGAGGGTCAGTGGTGAGGAGATGTTGCTGCCCATTCTAACCACCTGACGTCTGCCTGACAGGAAATCCAGGATCCAGCTGCACAGCGAGCTGTTTAAGCCCAGAGCCCGGAGTTTCACGTCAAGCTTGGAGGGCATTATGGTGTTGAATGCTGAGCTGTAGTCTACAAACAGCATTCTCACATATGTGTTCCTTTTTTCCAGGTGGGAAAGAGCAGTGTGTATTGTAGATGCAATAGCATCATCAGTGGAGCGGTTTTTACGGTAGGCAAACTGCAATGGGTCCAAAGAGGTGGGCAGAACAGAGCAGATGTGATCTCTGATCAACCTCTCAAAGCATTTGCTGATGATGGGGGTGAGGGCAACAGGACGCCAGTCATTTAAACAAGTGATTTTGGCTTGCTTCGGTACAGGCACAATGGTTGATGTTTTGAAGCATGTGGGGACTACAGACAGGGAGAGGGACAGGTTGAAAATGTCCGTAAAAACACCAGCCAGTTGGTTCGCGCATGCTCTGATGACGCGGCCCGGAATGCCGTCTGGACCCGCGGCTTTACGAACGTTCACCCGTCGGAAGGATCAGGTTACATCCGCAACAGAGACGGAGAGTGAACCATCATCTGTAGTATCGGCCGCGAGTGCTCTCTCCGCGAGGGCGGTGTTGTTGTTCTCGAAGCGAACATAAAATGTATTAAGCTCGTCCAGGAGAGAGGCAGCGGTGTTCATGGCGGAGTTTTTATTCTGTTTATAGTCCGTGATGATGTTAATTCCCTTCCACATACTTCTGGAGTCAGTGGTGTTGAACTGACCTTCAATTTTGTGCCTGTACTGGCGTTTGGCTGTGCTGATGGATTTACGGAGGGCATAACTGGCTTGTTTACGCTCCTCCGCGTTCCCGGAATTAAAAGCGGTGGTCCGCGCAGTAAGTGCCGCGCGAACATCGCCGTTAACCCAGGGTTTCTGGTTGGGGTAGATCCGTATGTTTTTCGTCGGAACAACGTCCTCTACGCACTTCCTGATGAAACACGTTACGCTATCAGCGTAAACCTCGATGTCGTCATCGGAGGCAGACCGGAACATCTCCCAGTCCGCGTGATCAAAACAGTCCTGTAGCGCAGAGTCTGATTGGTCCGACCAGCACTGGATCATTCTGAGGGCGGGTGATTCCCGTTTCAGTTTCTGCCTGTAAGCGGGCAGAAGCAGAACGGAAGAGTGGTCAGATTTGCCAAATGGTGGGCGGGGGAGGGATTTGTAGCTATCCCGGAAAGGAGAATAGCAATGATCCAAAACCCGGTCCCCTCGTGTGTTAAAGCTGATGTGTTGGTGGTATTTTGGTGCTATTGTTTTGAAGTTGGCTTTGTTGAAGTCCCCGGTAACAATGAACGCGGCCTCAGGGTGCGCGGTTTCCTGCTCACTTATACTGCCATACAGTTCCCTAAGTGCCCGGTCTGTGTCGGCTTGTGGGGGGATGTACACAGCAGTGATAATGACCGCTGTGAATTCCCTCGGTAGCCAGAATGGTCGACACAGAAGCATGAGAAATTCCAGATCAGGAGAGCAGAAAGACCTGATAAAATGTACATTCCTCTGATCACACCATGATTTGTTGATCATAAAACATACACCTCCACCTCTGCTTTTACCTGAGAGGTCTTTCCCTCTGTCCGCTCGGTGCACGGAGAAACCCGTGGGTTCGATAGCCGTGTCTGGAATCTCCGCGGACAACCAGGTTTCCGTAAGACAGATAACACAGCATTCTCTCGTCTCTCGTTGGAAAGAGATCCGCGCTCTCAGCTCGCAGAGCTTGTTGTCCAGAGACTGAACATTTGCCAGTAGTATACTGGGTAGCGGGGGGCGATTTGCGCGACGTCTTAATCTGATGAGAACGCCGGCTCTTTTTCCTCTTTTCCTTCTGCGTTTCCGTGGCCGGGCAGCCCAGACAAAGGGCTCCGCTGGCGTGTTTGTAAACTGCGGGTCGGCATTGAGGAATGTGAAGTCCGGTTTTCGGTGTGTGATTGCCGAACCAATGTCCAAAAGCGTTTGTCTGTCGTACACAATAAGGCAGACAACATCCAAGACAAAAAAACACAGAACTGTAAACAAAACAAACAATAAACTGCAGTGTTTTGACGGAGCTCGCGACGCAGCAGCCATACTCGGCGCCATCTTGAGACTATCAGGAGATTCAGAGTTCAGGAGATTACATACATACATACATACATACACACACACATACAGTATATATGCACATACATACATACACACACACATACAGTATATATGCACATACATACATACATACACACACACATACAGTATATATGCACATACATACATACACACACACATACAGTATATATGCACATACATACATACATACACACACACACAGTATATATGCACATACATACATACATACACACACACATACAGTATATATGCACATACATACATACATACACACACACATACAGTATATATGCACATACATACATACATACACACACACATACAGTATATATGCACATACATACATACACACACACATACGGTATATATGGACATGCATACATACACATACGGTATATATGCACATGCATACATACACACACACATACGCACATGCATACATACACACACACATACGGTATATATGCACATGCATACATACACACACACATACGGTATATATGCACATGCATACATACACACACACATACGGTATATATGCACATGCATACATACACACACACATACGGTATATATGCACATGCATACATACACACACACATACGGTATATATGCACATGCATACATACACACACACATACGGTATATATGCACATGCATACATACACACACACATACGGTATATATGCACATGCATACATACACACACACATACGGTATATATGCACATGCATACATACACACATACGGTATATATGCACATGCATACATACACACACACATACGGTATATATGCACATGCATACATACACACACACATACGGTATATATGCACATGCATACATACACACACACATACGGTATATATGCACATGCATACATACACACACACATACGGTATATATGCACATGCATACATACACACACACATACGGTATATATGCACATGCATACATACACACACATACGGTATATATGCACATGCATACATACACACACATACGGTATATATGCACATGCATACATACACACACATACGGTATATATGCACATACAAACAAACATACACATACGGTATATATGTACATGCATACAAACATACACATACGGTATATATGCACATACATACAAACATACACATA
The DNA here is from genome assembly GCA_032164185.1 of Moxostoma hubbsi. Taxonomy (NCBI): domain Eukaryota; kingdom Metazoa; phylum Chordata; class Actinopteri; order Cypriniformes; family Catostomidae; genus Moxostoma; species Moxostoma hubbsi. The sequence goes on from JAVLUX010000021.1 coordinate 1,884,443, forward strand.
CGGTATATATGGACACGCATACAAACATACACATACGGTATATATGGACACGCATACTGTGGCACGGTGGAGGGCGGGACCGGCGCGTGATTGCGCACGCCCGATCCCGTATCGGGCTGATTGAGCCGGCAAGAGGGTTAAAAGGCCACTCGCAGACGGCGATCGGGAGAGAGAGCTTAATCAGCAGACGTCTGCTGTCCTAAATGTTTGTTTTAAGTTTTTCATTAAATTAGTATTTCTGTTGACAAGCCGGTTTCTCGCCTCTTCCTTGCCCATGAATTGATCTGTGTTACATTGGTGCCGAAACCCGGGAAGGAAGAGGGATACGCCGTAGCGGAGTTCTCGCCACTTCTCAATGGAGCAGCCGCGGCCATCTGCCGGGAGACGGAGGAGCCCAGCCACCTGGACACGGAGGAACGGCCGCCGACCGCGAGGGGAGGAGGGGCTCCTGGCCGACCGCCTGGAGCGGTTAGGGCCGCTGCCAGGGGCGGGGGAGTCACCTACTAGCCGCTGGAACGCGGCGGGGTTGGAGACTGCCGACCGCGTGCGGGGAGGGGCTCGCCGCCGACTGCCTGGAGCGGGAGAACCGCTGCCAGGGGTGGGGAGAGGCCCCTTCGACACCCCGGGAACGCGGCGGGGCGTTCCGTCCGCCAGGGGCTGAGGACTGCCTCCGATCTGCCCGGAGAGGCGCGGCTGTTGTCCTGAAGAGGGTGCAGAAGTGGCTGAGGAACGAGCTACGGCGTATCAGAGAACCGGCGAGTACGTTTTTTTTTTTTTCTCTTTCGTTTCTTTAATCTCTCTCTCCTCTCTCTCGATACCGCTCTGCGGTGGCCTTTTCCCTCTTTTTTTAAATTATGGTGTTTATGGGTGGGGAGGTACTGCCCAGTGCAGGAACCCTCCCCCCCCTTATTTTTAATGGTTGTTTTCCCTCCCCTTGCCCCTCCCTCGTCCAGGTTGATGGGGATGACCCGCCGGCAGACCGCGCGGGAGGCGCCCCCCCCCAGGAGATGTACGTCAGGCCGGGGGTCCCCAGCCTGAGAGAACGGGGGAGGAATGTGGCACGGTGGAGGGCGGGACCGGCGCGTGATTGCGCACGCCCGGTCCCGTATCGGGCTGATTGAGCCGGCAAGAGGGTTAAAAGGCCACTCGCAGACGGCGATCGGGAGAGAGAATTTAATCAGCAGTCTTTTAACCCTCTTGCCGGCTCAATCAGCCCGATACGGGACCGGGCGTGCGCAATCACGCGCCGGTCCCGCCCTCCACCGTGCCACACATACAAACATACACATACGGTATATATGGACACGCATACATATACACACACATACGGTATATATATTCTTTTTGTGTATAAACTAATAATAACAAAGTTTTGATTCAAAAAATAAAAAATCCAAAAGGTGTTGAGGGTCCTTTACCTTTATAGTAATATCATGGAGATATAGGGGAATTAATAAGTGCAAAATGTGTCAACTAATGCAAATTATTTTGAGACGGCAAGATGTTTTTTTGAGTAACAAATTAAGATAATTATTATTCAAAATATCCACTTCAGAAAGTTCAACCCATTTCCTGTTAATTTCAAACACAATTTGCATTTCAAAACATTATAAGTACTCAATAAACAAATGAACCTTCATTGCCCAGTTTGAACATTCTTCAGAACATTTGAGTTTGAGTTTTTGTTGCTATTTAGTGAATAATTTGTCTCAGTGTCTTTGGTGTATCTTTCCCAGAGGGAAAAGAAAGTGTGTTCTTCTCAATCAGCCGGTGAACAGCAGCAGCTCCAGGATGTTTTTGTTGGGGGTGCTAAAGCCTCAGCCTAAATGGGGTCTTAATGTTTCAGAGGGGGGTGCTGGTAAAATAACTAAACTGTAATGAATGCATAAACTGCAGCTATAATCTCGTATCTAAATAACAGCGTTTCAGACGTCTGGCATTGTTTAGAAATGCTGTGCATTCATTTTTCTCAATGTTATCCCACTTTTCCCAGCTCAGGAATCAGCCTCAAACTGTTTACTGATATTAGTAATATAGCCCCTCTTCTGTGCCAATGCCATGCACATTTCTGACATGCTACAGCCGCAGAAAAGCTCACGCTAGCGCCGTCACTGCCGGTGAACGTGTAGCGTGTGACCTGTTGCAGTCCCTCTGTGCTGCGGACGACTGTGTTCACTTCTAGGTGAGTGCTCGTGAACATGCAGAGGAACAGACGGGTCACGCAGGGGTCATAAGGTCACCGTCACTACCATAAACACCTCTGTGACTCGCAAATGGAGCCCTGGGATCTTGTGAAGAGGTCTTGGATGAAGGGTAGGTGTGCTCATGGGGGGTGGGGAGTGTTGAACCCTGGATGTACTGCATGTCTCAACGGGAAAAGAGGAATGTCTCGATGGGAAAGCTAGAACAAGAGACAATCGAAAGGATCCGCTGCCAGAAAACACACATTTAACACACTTTCAAGATGAACCTTCAAAGCCTGTAAAGCTCAAGAGAATTTGAAATTGAACTCTTAATGTTTCCCTGCATATGAATCTCATCCTCTCTTATCTGCATTCGTAAGGAATATTATAGAAGGAAACGGAGATTGAAGAAATGATGGGATGAACAAACTGATAATCCAGTTTAAACAGTCAGAATGCATTTATCTTGCATTAAAGGGTTATTTAGCCAAAATGGAAATTCTGTCATCATGTACTAACCTCCAAGTCATTCCAAATCCACGTGACTTTCTACATGCAACAAACAGATAATCTGAAGATGTTCATGCAGTGATAAAGGGAGGTCAAGCTCCAAAGAAAGGACACAAATACCTTTAAAAACATGTTTAAAGCACAATAAAAGTAGTCCGTATAACCTGTGCATTTAATTCCAAGTGCTATGAAGACAATGATTTGAGTGAGGAACAGGCAGAAATTTTATCCTCTGTTGTAGCTTTTAAATCTCATGTGTGTGTGTGTGTGCGTGTGTTCAAAACTTGACGGTTTAGGCGCATCACTCCAGGCGTGACGTCACCGACACCAAATGCCATGTTTGAACAAGTGGAAGTGTGAATGAGATTTGGGAGCTGTATCAATTGATAAAAACAGCTGAAATGCAATGTGTGTCCATGCTTCATAATGTTTGGGAAAACATTTCTAGCATTTTCTACAAAAAAAAAAAAAAAAAAAAAATTAATAAAAATTTTTTTCATATGGTGTTACCACCAAGTAAAAGGCATTAAAATCATTTATTTTCACCTTGTACGCTCATTAACTTAAAAAAAGTAAAAAAAAAAAACAAACAAATTTTTAATAAATGTCATAATTTGAGTCATGAATATCATTAAGATTTCTTAGGGTTGTTCCATTTGACCTGAACAAAACAAAATAATTCTATATATTATTACAAATTAATTATGTATTTTTTACATGTTGGTTACACCAAATAACTTGATAAATAACATGTTAAAATTAAATTGTTTAATTGTTAAAATAAAATACAATAAAAATAAAGATTATTCTGCACTACTCATGCCAACATTATTATTATTATTATTATTATTATTATTTTATTTTTTTTAATATTTCAAATTTATTAACGAGACTGAGAATGTTTTTTTTTTTTTTACTGTTTCTGGACGATTACAGCACATGACATTTGCTATTTTAAGCCCCAGAAAAGAAAAAAATATCAAAATGACTTTCATAAATTTTTTTTTTGGTAAATTGAATTTTAATGTATTAATTAATAAAAAAAATTTTTTAAATAGCGTCACATCATTGAAAAAAAAAGAACATTTTTTGAATGACAAAGGTGTCTAAATGTGTTTTTATATATATATATATAGTCTTGTGTATTCTATATATACACACTTTATTTTCTATAAATTTGTATTTATTTATTATTATTATTATTATTATTATTATATATGTTATTTATATTTGTAATTATTATCTATGTCTTGTTGTTGTTTTGTTTGTGCACTGGAAGCTTCTGTCACCAAGACAAATTCCTTGTATGTGTCAGCACACCTGCAATAAAACTCACTCTGATGATTTGTCATACTTGGGTGAATGACGAATGTTCATTAAACATTACCTTAACATTAATGGGCTGCACTGTACAAACACATATGCCAAACCGCAGGTCTCAACCAATCAGACGCAAGGAAAATATTCAGGGGCCATATTGGAAGCAGAACCATTTATTATCAAGAACAAGAATATCAAACAAAGCAAGAAAGAAAGAAAGAGAAAAACAAATACGTTCGACACATTTGTTACAATCCGTCTCGGGTAACTTTGTTACAAGAAAGACAAGTGACGGCAAAGATGTTTCCCACCACGGTCACATTGTTTCAACATCACCTCAACGGTTACAATTTCAACAAGTCATGAAAGACTCCGGAGCGTCTCGAAGGCATTTAGGAGAAGTGCCGATGGGGGAGTGGCTTGAAAAGATTCGTCCATCAGCCCCTGTTGCTTGTGAAGAGCGTTGTACAAAGGTCCCTCCCACTAGTGCCAGTTAAAGGTACGTCCTATAAGTCGGTAGAAGTTCAGATTGTGTTGCCGCAAGTACGAGCGCAGCTGTCGCAGCACGCCGTGGTTGACGGGAGGGTGCGGACGTCCTTTAGACTCATGCAGACATCTCTCCTGGCCGTCACTGCGGATGCAGTAGAAGCCTTTGGTCTGGTTGAAGTAGAAGTTGGATGCCACGATCCGAGGTGGCAGATCCAGGAACCGTTCCACCCTCTGGAGCTCCAGTAGAGGGTCACGAATCAGAGTGTCCCCATCCACGATGTGAATCTGCTCCAGGGGAAAGTGTTGGAGCCAGTTCCTCATGTGGACGTCGTATAGACTGCGCTGGATCGCCTTGTAGCGAGTGTTTAAGGCGCCGTTCTTCACCAGCATGCGCTCGATGGCCTGCACAGGCTTGTGGTTCTCCAGACGGTTGAAGTAGACCTGCGTGTAGTCCGAGATGACTCGTTCCGTTGGGTCCCTCAAGATCAACAGGAGTTTGATGGAAGAGTTCATGGCGTGTATCCGTGCAGGCGCCGACGCAGATGTGAAGTACCCCGGCGTCTTCTCCACGGTGATCTGACGAGGGTATGAGTGCGGCATCTGCTCCCGGTACCACTCAAAGCCTTTGGCGTAGTTCTCATCCCAATCGAAGAAGTGAACCTCGGTGGCGGCAGCTGCCACCTCAGGATGAATATCCAGCATTTCCAGCAGCGCTCGAGTGCCTCCTTTACGGACGCCGATGATGATGCTGTCCGGGGTGTGCTGGCTCGTTCCTGGAGGGGGAACCAGAGACGGTGTGACGGTCTCATTGCCAAACTCTCCTGGGCTCGGCGTCGTCCCACCGGCCCACACCTGGATGTACTCTGGAGGGGCGGCGTACGTCCGGAGCACCAGGAAGAGCACGGAGCTTAGAAAGCTGGCCATGGAGAGGGGAACCAGGAGACAGAGAGGATGCCAGCGAATCGGAATAGCGTGGCGTGCTAGCGTTGAAGGAGCTACAGATTTTACTTGGGCAAGGAAAGGCAATTCAAGCTGGTAGAGTGGGATTGAGGTCAC
>JAVLUX010000021.1:1897500-1900000 GCA_032164185.1 Moxostoma hubbsi
ACTCTACCCTCCCTAGCAACCGGGCCAATTTGGTTACCCCATGTGACTCTACCCACCTTAGCAACCGGGCCAATTTGGTTACCCCATGTGACTCTACCCTCCCTAGCAACCGGGCCAATTTGGTTACCCCATGTGACTCTACCCTCCCTAGCAACCGGGCCAATTTGGTTACCCCATGTGACTCTACCCTCCCTAGCAACCGAGACAATTTGGTTACCCCATGTGACTCTACCCTCCCTAGCAACCGGGACAATTTGGTTACCCCATGTGACTCTACCCTCCCTAGCAACCGGGACAATCTGGTTACCCCATGTGACTCTACCCTCCCTAGCAACCGGGACAATCTGGTTACCCCATGTGACTCTACCCTCCCTAGCAACCGGGACAATTTGGTTACCCCATGTGACTCTACCCTCCCTAGCAACCGGGACAATTTGGTTACCCCATGTGACTCTACCCTCCCTAGCAACCGGGACAATTTGGTTACCCCATGTGACTCTACCCTCCCTAGCAACCGGGACAATTTGGTTACCCCATGTGACTCTACCCTCCCTAGCAACCGGGACAATTTGGTTACCCCATGTGACTCTACCCACCCTAGCAACCGGGACAATTTGGTTACCCCATGTGACTCTACCCTCCCTAGCAACCGAGCCAATTTGGTTACCCCATGTGACTCTACCCTCCCTAGCAACCGGGACAATTTGGTTACCCCATGTGACTCTACCCTCCCTAGCAACCGGGACAATCTGGTTACCCCATGTGACTCTACCCTCCCTAGCAACCGGGACAATTTGGTTACCCCATGTGACTCTACCCTCCCTAGCAACCGGGACAATTTGGTTACCCCATGTGACTCTACCCTCCCTAGCAACCGGGACAATTTGGTTACCCCATGTGACTCTACCCTCCCTAGCAACCGGGACAATTTGGTTACCCCATGTGACTCTACCCTCCCTAGCAACCGGGACAATTTGGTTACCCCATGTGACTCTACCCACCCTAGCAACCGGGACAATTTGGTTACCCCATGTAACTCTACCCTCCCTAGCATCCGGGCCAATTTGGTTACCCCATGTGACTCTACCCTCCCTAGCAACCGGGACAATTTGGTTACCCCATGTGACTCTACCCTCCCTAGCAACCGGGCCAATTTGGTTACCCCATGTGACTCTACCCTCCCTAGCAACCGGGCCAATTTGGTTACCCTTATGTGACTCTACCCTCCCTAGCAACCGGGCCAATTTGGTTACCCTTATGTGACTCTACCCTCCCTAGCAACCGGGCCAATTTGGTTACCCCATGTGACTCTACCCACCCTAGCAACCGGGCCAATTTGGTTGCTATGGAGACCTGACTGGAGTCACTCAGCACACCCTGGATTCAAACTCACGACTCCAGGTGTGATAGTCAGCGCCAATACTCGCGGAGATACCCACAGACCCCCGTAAATATGCTATTGAATCGTGAACGTCATATCATACGATACAATACGACGCAATATTCAACATGTATACCAACAGAATTCTCATTTTTTTGGGGAGTGAATTAGTCTATCGCTCCAACAAACATCCGGTTTCCTTCTCTACAGCTGTACACAGTTCTCTCTGGATCTATTTACAGATGCAGTTTGTTAGCAGACGGCTGCTCTTGATATATTTCACTGTCTGCACACACGGTGCGTCTGTGACTCCAGATCAGTTGTGATTAATGTGTGCGTGTGTGTGTTGAGCTACAGGTCTCGCCACGGGACACGAAGAGCCGCTAATTATCCGAAGCTGCCGCTTCCGGAGCGCATTCTTATCCCGACTCTCCGTTGTTTTTAGGACGAGAGGAAACAGCAGGAAGTGTGATGCTTAGAGGAGCATCATCTGAGAGCGATTAGCATAAAACAATACTTAATCCAATGAAGCCTGATATTCCAATGCTCTTATCCCAACTGTTACAGCCGAGCAAGAGGATTTGCTGAGATGAGTGGGTGCAGAGTGAGATGATGACGCACACAGACATTACGGCTTTCAAGGTATAGGATAATGCATGCATTTTGCATGTACAGATACATTTCAATAATCTCGCATTTTCAGACAAACGTCTGCTTCATTTTGCATCTTTTTCTAAACCGGCTACTTCGACAGGAAGCATTTGCTTCGTTTAACATGCCTTTGCATCTGAAGGATTAAACCACACAAATAAACCAGCATGCAAACAAAATTGGCGAAGCAGTCTCTAATTCTGCAAAATCATATTGCATGATTCTTACATGTTTCACGACAGTTCAGAGGTCAAATTTCCACTGTGTGGCGCTAAAAGCGAGTTAAATATTCTCTCGATCTCGAAGGTTTTAGTGGTTAATGCTCTATCGAGATTTACAAACATGAACCGCAACAACATATCTTAAATATGAATGGTTTGTATTTAGGATGCATAAAACATTAGCTATGAAATTAGTCTTTGTAAGAGAGCTGTCGAACGTATAAGTGTTAAAAATATCATTTCCAGC
>JAVLUX010000021.1:1912500-1922500 GCA_032164185.1 Moxostoma hubbsi
CTCAACTGACTCCTTTCCATGCAAAGGAGTAGCGGCTCTACTCCGAGCTCCTCACGGATAACTGAGCTCCTCATCTCTAAGGGAGAAGCCCGCCACCCTTCTGAGGAAGCCCATTTCGGCCGCTTGTACTCGTGACCTAGTTCTTTCGGTCATGACCCGGCCTTCATGCCCATAGGTGAGGGTAGGAATGAAAATTGACCAATAGATCGAGAGTTTTGCCTTCCGGCTCTCGTTTCGTGACAACGGTGTGATAGAGCGAGTGCAATACCGCCCCCGCTGCCCCGATTCTCCGGCCAACCTCACGCTCCATTGTCCCCTCACTCGTGAACAAGACCCCGAGGTACTTGAACTCCTTCACTTCAACTCCTTCCCTACCCGGAGTACAGACTCCATCAGTCACTCCAGGCCTCAGGTGCTAATCCTCATTCCAGCCGCTTCACACTCGACTGCCAAGCGGTCCAGTGAGAGCAGAAGGTTTTTTTTTATAAAACTATTAAAAAAAAAAAAAAAAAAAAAAATTATTATTATTATTATTATTATTATTATTATATAAATAATTTAAAAAAATTTTTTTAAGTTTTATAAAAAAAAATTTTTTTTAATTTACACAATTCAATTTGATGAAATTTTGCTATAAAACTGAAATGCATAAATCTTTTTATTAACCCAAAATATACAAATATATCTAATTTTTTTAAGTGTAATCGTTTGCTAAAACTCTGCATGAATTTACCTGATTTACTTCCTTAAAACATTTTCCTGGATTTTCTTTGCAATGTCCAACTTGCTCCGCCTCTGGAATGACATTTCTTTCCTCTTCTCATTAACTGCACGTGTTAACCGCAGTCCTTGATGCTCGATGACAGTTTGGGCCTACCACGATGGCCGCTCAAACACTTCCGGTGGCTTCACTTCCTGCTGGCACTTTACCATTGCATCAGCGATCCAGTACTATATATATTCATGTCTGTTGCACAAAGGTATCTTTCATGCCAATTTGAAAATGTACAACGTAAATGACTCGGTGTAGGCGTCTTCATGATGTTCCATCTGGGTTAGAGAGCAGCTGCCTATGTAGGCTGCAGACATTGAGGTTTTGGAACAGAGCCATTCCGTCACTTCTGATACACTGCACACGAGGCTAATCTTGAGTGACGGTCCATTTCCCAGGGGGAAGTAAAGTGAAAACACGGAAACAAACGTGTTGCAATTATCCCACCACTCGTCTCCAAATAACAGAGCGGGTCTCATCGCATGCAGCGCAGCCGAATGAAGTGATGTTTACACACAGCCCATCAGAAAACCAGTGAAATCAATGAAACTGTCTTTGACAGAGAGACATCTCTCAGAGCTCTTCATGATCATTTAAATGCATCTCGACTTCAGCACAATGCACGCTTTCAGAGACCGCATGAGAGGCAACACAAACGCCAGCGACTGCAGAGAGTCATTTCATATTAAACAGAACGATGCTCTACTTTACAACTACAACAAGGCTACATCATGTTTATTTCTCTTTTAATTACCTCACAAGGAACTAAGCTCTTACATTTTAAACCTTGTGCGACAATAATAAAAATTACTCAAGAGGTCCCCAAAAAACTGCCACAATGATATTAAATATTATTATTATTATTATTATTATTTTCCATTTTCACTGACCAACATCAGTCCTGATCATAACTACCAAATATTCATTCATTTTCATGATTTTAACCCTTTAAATGCCAGTTTGTTTACATAATGCCACTGTTGTTTTATACACACACACACACACACACACACACACACACACACACAGACAGACAGACACTCACACACAGACAGACAGACACTCACACACAGACAGACAGACACTCACACACAGACACTCACACACAGACAGACAGACACTCACACACACACACAGACAGACACTCACGCTCGCAGAAAGACAGACACACTCACAGACAGACACTCACGCTCGCAGACAGACACACACACACTCACTCACAGACAGACAGACAGACAGACTCACACACACACACACACACACACACACACACACACACTCGCAGACAGACACTCACACACAGACACACACACACAGACAGACAGACACAGACAGACAGACACACACACTCACAGACAGACAGACAGACACTCACACACACACACACACACAGACAGACACTCACACACACACAGACACACACACAGAAAGACACACACACTCACACACAGACAGACACACACACACACTCACAGACAGACAGACAGACACTCACACACACAGACAGACACTCACACACACAGACAGACACTCTCACAGACACACACACAGAAAGACACACACACTCACACACAGACAGACACACACACACACTCACAGACAGACACTCACACACACAGACAGACAGACAAACAGACACACACTCACACAGACAGACACACACACACAGACAGACACACAGACAGACAGACAGACACACTCACTCACAGACAGACAGACACACTCACAGACACACACACACACACTCACTCACTCACTCACTCACTCACTCACTCAGACAGACAGACAGACAGACACACTCACAGACAAACAAACACACACACACACACTCACAGACAGACAGACAGACACTCGCAGACAGACACTCTCACACACACACACACACACACACACACACACACACTCGCAGACAGACTCTCACACACAGACACACACACAGACAGACAGCCACACACACACACACACACACACACTCACAGACAGACAGACAGACAGACAGACACACACTCACAGACAGACACACACAGACACTCTCACACACACACACACACTCACAGACAGACACACTCACAGACAGACAGACACTCACACACTCGCAGACAGACCCTCACAGACAGACACACACAGACAGACACACACACACTCACAGACAGACAGACAGACACACACTCACAGACAGACAGACAGACAGACACACACTCACAGACAGACACTCGCAGACAGACACACACACACTCGCAGACAGACACTCACACGCAGACACTCGCAGACAGACACTCACACGCAGACAGACACACTCGCAGACAGACACACACACACACACACACACACTCGCAGACAGACACTCACACTCGCAGACAGACACTCACACGCAGACAGACACACTCGCAGACAGACACACGCAGACAGACACACGCAGACAGACACACGCAGACACGCAGACACTCACACGCAGACACTCACACGCAGACAGACACACGCAGACAGACACACGCAGACAGACACACGCAGACACTCAGACTCAGACACACGCAGACAGACACACGCAGACAGACACACGCAGACAGACACACGCAGACAGACACACGCAGACAGACACACGCAGACACTCAGACACTCAGACTCAGACAGACACGCAGACACTCAGACACTCAGACACTCAGACACGCAGACACTCACACGCAGACACTCACACGCAGACACTCACACGCAGACACTCACACGCAGACACTCACACGCAGACACTCACTCGCAGGCAGACACTCACTCGCAGGCAGACACTCACTCGCAGGCAGACACTCACTCGCAGGCAGACACTCACTCACAGGCAGACACTCACTCACAGGCAGACACTCACTCACAGGCAGACACTCACACACACACACTCACAGACACTCACACACACACTCAGACACAGACACACGCACACGCACACACTCACGCACACGCACACACACACACACACAGGCAGACACTCACTCACAGGCAGACACTCACACACAGGCAGACACTCACACACAGGCAGACACTCACTCGCAGGCAGACACACACACTCGCAGACAGACACACACACACACACACACACACACACACACACACACTCGCAGGCAGACACACACTCGCAGGCAGACACACACACACAGGCAGACACACACACACAGGCAGACACACACACACAGGCAGACACACACACACACACACACACACACACACACACACACAGGCAGACACACACACACACACACACTCACAGACAGACACACACACACACTCGCACGCAGACACTCGCACGCAGACACTCGCACGCAGACACTCGCACGCAGACACGCTCGCACGCAGACACGCTCGCACGCAGACACGCTCGCACGCAGACACGCTCGCACGCAGACACGTGCAGACACGCTCACACGCGCAGACACACTCACACGCGCAGACACACTCACACGCGCAGACACACTCACACGCGCAGACACACTCACACGCGCAGACACACACAGACACACAGACACACACTCTGACACCCATACCAACACACACACAGACAGACACTCTCACAGACACACACACACACACGTATTCAGTTGTCCTGCAGGTCTCTATAATACAGTAAACAGAGAATTGGGGAAAAGCTTGTATTTGCTCCACAGGATAAACATGAGAATAATGGTGCCATCTGATGGAAAATATAAAAATGTAAATGTTGAAGCCAGAGCTCTGAAATGAAAACATATCAATTCATGATTTGATGCTTTAATGGCACTGGGATCAAATATGGCAGTTTTAATGGGTTTCCATGGGGACATTTTTGTCCTGAAGACCCTGAGTGGAACTATTTACTGAACACAGTGTGTTATAGATGCGTTATAGATGTATTATAGATGTGTTATAGATGCGTTATAGATGTATTATAGGAACTGAGGTGGAAATATCAAAATGCATCCCAAAATACACCCCTTTGGCATTAACAGCCAAAATGTCCCAAAAGGTCACACAATAGCTATTGCTATTATACTTCACTCACCTTTTAGACATTAGCTATATTAAAAATAGTGGGAATTTGGTTGGTGTGTTTCGGTCATGAAATAAACGGTTTATTTGTAAACAAATCTGGCAAGTAATAATATCACTCATTACCGGTCCAATGTTTTGAAACACTTGACTGAAATGTTTCTCGTATGTATAAATGTTTGAAATTAGTTTTATAAACTATAATTGTAAACTAAAATGTTATAATAAAAAAACTTTTTTGAAATGGATGACTTGGACCAAATAATAAAGAAGCCAATAAGTGCCCAACATAGATGGAAACACCTTCAATACTGTTTAAAAAGCTCATGTCAAGAGTTCATGTCTGCAAATTCTAGGCTGGGTCAGAGCATCTCCAAAACGGCAGGTCTTGTGGGGTGTTAGTACCTACCAAAAGTGGTCCAAGGAAGGACAACCGGTGATCCGGAGACAGGGTCATGGGCGCCGGAGGCTCACTGATGCACGTGGGGAGCGAAGGTTAGCCCGTCTGGTCCGATGCCACAGAAGAGCTACTGTAACACATATTGCTGATAAATGTAATGATGGCCATGATGGAAAGGAGTCAGAACACACAGTGCATCACTGCGGATGGGACTGTGTAGCCACAGACCAGACAGAGTGCCCATGATGACCCCTGCCCACTGCCGAAAGAGCCTACAATGGGCACGTGAGGGTCAGAACTGGACCTTGGAGCAATGGAAGAAGGTGGCCTACCAGCAGTTGTAACCTACCTTGGAAAAAAGGTTGGTCCGGGAGAAGTGCGACCAACCGAGTTCCCCGCTCCCACGAACAAACATCAGCTACGCCGGTTCCTGGGAATGACCGGTTACTACAGAGGGTACGGTCGAAATTTTGCTCGTTTTGTGTCTGCTCTGCCTGACCTGCTTAGTGCTTCCAAGAGTCTTGTTTGGACTCCAGAGTGTGAACATGCATTTGCAGCTGCCAAACACATTCTTTGTAATGCCCCAGTTCTCTCTGCACCAAATTTTGATCTACCTTTTAAGTTACAGGTAGATGAGCACGCTACGGGGCAGGAGCGGTGCTGATGCAAGAGGATGCTGGAGGTGTGGAACATCCTGTATCTTACAACTCAAAGATATTTTCAAAGTGTCAGCTTCAGTACCATCGAGGAGGCGGCTTTAGCTTTAATGCTAGCTCTACAACACTTCTGAGGTTTATGTGGGTGGTAGCAGCACCACTTATATTTTTGTCCAGGGTGTATAACACAAACCAACGGTTAATGCGCTGGTCATGAATAAGTCAAGAATACAAACTAGATATTCGGCATCAAAAGGGCTCTGAAAATGTGGTGGCCTAAGTGGATTTGTACACTTAAGTGTGGGGGTCTTATTTGTTTTGTGAATGTTGGGAGCATATATGTTTGTCTGTCTGTGTTGTATTCTGCTCCGGGCTGGACGGGTAATCTGGCATACCGGGCATTTTCCTGGTGGGTCGACGCACTTTGGGGCCAATCAGGAGCGGACTGGACATCGGAAGAACCGAGCAGGCCGGTGGGTCGACCGCGAAACGGGCCGAATGGGCCGTGATAAGCTAAAATGAGCCACCGTGTTATGCAGAACGGACCACGAAATGGCACCGCGATTTAGAGGCAATTATTTTGTACATCTTTCTCTCCACGTTATGGTTAGAGAGGGAGTTAGGTTTAGTATTGTCTTATATTTGCATCTTTGTTTTGTATATAGATTATTTATAGTCGACTAACACAGGTAGACTTCTTTTGTTCGTTATTTTGGCATTTCCCCCTCCTTAAGTTAATTTATTGCTTCCTTGAAAGATTCTTAAGTTTCTGTTCTTTTCAGTTCCCAAAATAAATCTTTATTGTTGATCTGATCAATTGTGTGTTCAATAGTGCTGGGAAACCTTCAGTCCTGGCATTCATGTGGATGTTACTTTGACCTAAACATAGTTGCAGACCAGGTACACCCCTTCATGACAACGGTATTCCCTGATGGCAGTGACCTCTTTCAGCAGGATAATGCACCTGCCACACTGCACACATTGTTCGGGAATGGTTTGAGGAACATGATGAAGAGTTCAAGGTGTTGACTTGGCCTCCAAATTCTCCAGATCCCGATTGGGCATCTATGGGATGTGCTGGACCAACATGTCCGATCATGGATGCCCCATATCGCAACTTACAGGACTTGAAGGATCAGCTGCCAGATATCACAAGACACCATCAGAGGTCTTGCGGAGTGTCCATGGGTCGATGGGTCAGAGCTGTTTTGGCGGCACAAGCACATGATATTAGCAGGCGGTTTTAATGTTGTGGCTGATCGGTATATATATATATATGAAACTACTAATTGTTGAATGTAAAGTTTGAATCAGTTTGGCAAAATATTCAGCTTCTCTGTTTTTTGTGAATTATTCTGGACATGCGTCAGAAAATGTTTTTAAAAAATGTGAAAAAATGTCAAATGTTTCATTATTACACTCTTTACAGTTATTTCCATTTTCATGTTCCAATAGAAAGAAAATCGTTTACTTTAAAAATATTGAGTGTGATCTGAATTAAATCACTATTTTGTAGAATTACCTAGTTGTAAACAGCAATGTTTACTTGCAAACATTAATCAAAAATTAAAAAAAGACCCGTAGAGACTTCTGTGAACATTGAGGGATAATACAAGCAGATCATTGTATCAGTTTTGAATCAATCCGAGATATATAATAACGAACTACAAATACTTTATAACTGTAAGTGACAGGACGGGGGCCGGGTCATGATTCTGCACACTCCGCCCCTAATCAGGCTAATTAGCCCTAGAGAGCCCATGTGTGTTTGGTTCAGTTTGTAATTAAAATATTATTTACATCGTCAAGCCGGTTCTCGCTTCCTCCTTTTCATTAATCTCTTTACACTTGGTGGTGGTGGCGTAGTGGGCTAAAGCACATAACTGGTAATCGGGAGGTTGCTGGTTATATCCCCACAGCCACCACCATTGTGTCCTTGAGTAAGACACTTAACTCCAGGTTGATCCGGGGGGATTGTCCCTGTAATAAGTGCACTGTAAGTAGCTTTGGTGGTGGAGTAGTGGTCTAAAGCACATAACTGGTAATCAGAAGGTTGCTGGTTTGATCCCCACAGTCACCACCATTGTGTCCTTGAGTAAGACACTTAACTCCAGGTTGCTCCGGGGGGATTGTCCCTGTAATAAGTGCACTGTAAGTCACTTTGGATAAAAGCGTCTGCCAAATGCATAAATGTAAATGTACATAAACAGTTTTTAACACTAGAACTACCAAGGCAGACATTTTGACTGTTTTTAAACATTGTAAATGTAATAACTTTGTTGAAATAAAACCCATATAACCACAGGACCCTGACTTTTCTTAAATGTGTGTATATTTTATTCTAACATTGTTATTTTATTAAAAGCACGAAACACAAAAGTGTTCTGAGTATTTCAACCTTGAACGGCCATAATGGCCAAGCAACCACTTTTTCTAGTTGTTTTTATATGTTATTGCTCAGCTAAAACTTAGCATTAGCTTTGAAATGTCAGCAAGAAAGAGATTGACTGCCACAAAGGCTTTAGCCTTGCTGATGGAGGAGCAGGTTCAGATAGTGACGTCTCAACCGTTCATCTGACACCGACACAGTGATTCAGAGAGCAATTCAGAGGGCAGAAGGTGGGAGATTACCTTTAACTGGCCATTTTGGGTTAGGTCTATACGTGTTTCATACATGTCCATAAAGTTTTTACTATGCATTGAAATGCATATTGGTGATGTTTTAATAGCAAACCTAAGATTTGTTTTTATTTTACAAAGAAAATAATAGACTAAAAATAATGAGCAATGAGCTACAATAGCAGGTTCTGTGGTTATTGCATTCCTTAGAATTTCAATTTCGTGTCCTGGTGTTTATTATTACCCATCCCAACATAACAGATCCAATTATTCATGGATTTTGATTCCAGTGGTGGCTGCACAGGATTGTTTCCAAAATTCACAACATGTTTGTTGCCGTTTAGATTTTCAAAAATAACATTTTGAATGCGGTGGAAAAAACGTTGCTCTCCTGCTTGCATCACAAAGCGAGGCACACACCTTCCGGGGCAGTCCAGCAGCTCTTACGCTATTATACATTACAAAAAAGATCGGATTATATGGGCCTATCTGCGTTCGCTTGGCGCTCGGTGCTCCACTTAATCCATATGATTCTATTTTATTCGAGGATTTTTACATTTCTTTCACGGTGGTGACGTCATAAACTTTGACGACAGACATTAGAAGCTTCATTCTTAAACCTTGAATGTAAATATGACATGACAAAAATTAGGGGATTCCCAGACATGTGTTATGTCTCAAGTTCAGAAACTAAAGAACATGCAGAGACCATTCATATAACTTTTAATGTGTGTATTTGGTTAGAAAATGTGTGTTTTTCTCTTAATTACAAAGGGCGCCAAACACTGTCGAAGTTGTGTAAAAAGATTTGTTCAAGTCTGTTGCCTTTTCTCGAGAACTGTTCATTTGTGTAATATTTACGTAGTCATTCAGAAGTCAAAATACAGTTACCTCTACGTATAACCAAAGTGCAATGCATGTGAATCAAACTGACCCAATGTGCTCAGGATAACGTCCAACAATAACACTGGCCAAAACCCACTTAACCTGAAACAATATCGCTGCACCAGAACATCGTAGAGTCATCGGGGGGGTGGGCTCTTTTCACTCAGACTAGCTGGCAGCCTTCACGTATCACCATGGCAACTGCCTAGTTGTGTCCTAGCAACCATCTAGAGCACCCTAGAAACCATGTAACATTTACCCAGCCATATCTCTGCACCAGAACATCGTAGAGTCATCGGGGGTGGGCTCTTTTCACTCAGACTAGCTAGCAGCCTTCACGTATCACCATGGCAACTGCCTAGTTGTGTCCTAGCAACCATCTAGAGCACCCTAGAAACCATATAACAAACTACCCAGCCATATCTCTGCACCAGAACATCGTAGAGTCACCGGAGGTGGGCTCTTTTCACTCAGACTAGCTGGCAGCCTTCACGTATCACCATGGCAACTGCCTAGTTGTGTCCTAGCAACCATCTAGAGCACCCTAGAAACCATGTAACAAACTACCCAGCCATATCTCTGCACCAGAACATCGTAGAGTCATCGGGGGTGGGCTCTTTTCACTCAGACTAGCTAGCAGCCTTCACGTATCACCATGGC
>JAVLUX010000021.1:1927500-1965000 GCA_032164185.1 Moxostoma hubbsi
TAAAATATTAAAAAAGTAAAAATATTCTATTTGGTAACACAATTTAAGAGATTTGCCCTGACTACAAATCACCATCGTTTTACTACAGTAACCATAGTATAAACATTGTGTTTGTAGTAAAATCATGTCAAGCACAAAATTAAAATGGTTACTGTCATGGTTACAATACTACAGTAAAATCAAGGTTACTAAATGGAAACTACAGTATAACTGTTGTAAAACAATGGTTAATTGTTTCAAAACTACTATTTCTGCTAAGAAAACCATTGTGACAGCAGACATTGTTACATAAGTCATGGTGATTGCTATACGGCTACTACGACATAACGGTAAAACCGCGATTGCTATACGGCTACTACGACATAACTACGGTAAAACCACGATTGCTATACGGCTACTACGACATTACGGTAAATGGCTACTATGAATTTACTATGGTAAATCATGACTGCTATATGGCTACTACAATAAAACCACGATTGCTATATGGCTACTGTGACATAACTACGGTAAAACCACAATTGCTATATGGCTACTGTGACATAACTACGGTAAAACCACGATTGCTATATGGCTACTGTGACATCACTACGGTAAAACCACGATTGCTATATGGCTACTGTGACATAACTACGGTAAAACCACGACTGCTATATGGCTACTGCGACATAACTACGGTAAAACCACAATTGCTATATGGCTACTGTGACATAACTACGGTAAAACCACAATTGCTATATGGCTACTGTGACATAACTACGGTAAAACCACAATTGCTATATGGCTACTGTGACATAACTACGGTAAAACCACGATTGCTATATGGCTACTGTGACATAACTACGGTAAAACCACGATTGCTATATGGCTACTGTGACATAACTACGGTAAAACCACAATTGCTATATGGCTACTGTGACATAACTACGGTAAAACCACAATTGCTATATGGCTACTGTGACATAACTACGGTAAAACCACGATTGCTATATGGCTACTGTGACATAACTACGGTAAAACCACGATTGCTATATGGCTACTGTGACATAACTACGGTAAAACCACGATTGCTATATGGCTACTGTGACATAACTACGGTAAAACCACGACTGCTATATGGCTACTGCGACATAACTACGGTAAAACCACGATTGCTATATGGCTACTGTGACATAACTACGGTAAAACCACGATTGCTATATGGCTACTGTGACATAACTACGGTAAAACCACGACTGCTATATGGCTACTGTGACATAACTACGGTAAAACCACGATTGCTATATGGCTACTGTGACATAACTACGGTAAAACCACGACTGCTATATGGCTACTGTGACATAACTACGGTAAAACCACGATTGCTATATGGCTACTGTGACATAACTACGGTAAAACCACAATTGCTATATGGCTACTGTGACATCACTACGGTAAAACCGTGATAGCTATATGGCTACTGTGACATCACTACGGTAAAACCACGATTGCTATAGCTTGATATAATGAACCCTTCCAAAACAGGAAGAACTTAAAAAGGTCTTTCAAAATAAAAGTCCCACTGAAATAAGAGCTCTATTGGCTTCGTAAAAGACATTACGACAGAGATATATTACTACTGTATAAAAGTGTCATATTCAAAGTAGTCACAATAATACTCATAATAACAATAATATTACATTAAATGGTTATATTATTAGTATAATTATCTGTGTGCAATATCTCAAAAGCAAGTGTACTGAATATCAGCAAGCTCTGTTGTGCATCTTTTCTTTTTTTTTTTTTTTACCAAAAATAAAATATATTTTTATTGTTGTTGAAAATTAATATATTTTCATTTGATTAAAGCTGTACAGCATATATTTGATTAAACACAATTTGATGGGGTCTGGGTAGCAAGTAAAGACGCCGATTATCACACCTGGAGTCGTGAGTTCGAATCCAGGGCGTGCTGAGTGACTCCGGTCAGGTCTCCTTAGCAACCAAATTGTCCCAGTTGCTAGGGAGGGTAGAGTCACATGGGGTAACCTCCTCGTGGTCCTATAATGTGGTTCTCGCTCTCGGTGGGGCGTGTGGCGAGTTGTGCGTGGACGCCGCGGAGAATAGCGTGAAGTATCCACACGCGCTACGTCTCCATGGTAACGTACTCAACAAGTCACATGATAAGATGCGCGGATTGACGGTCTCAGATGTGGAGGCAACTGAGATTCGTCCTCCGCCACCCGGATTGAAGCGAGTCACTACAGCACCACGAGGACTTACAGCGCATTGGGAATTGGGCGTTCCAAATTGGCGAGAAAAAGGGGAGAAAATTAATTAAATAAATAAAAACACAATTTTACCTTAAAATTTAACTAAAACTTTAACACGCAATCATCATTGATTTGCTGCCTAAATACCTAGTGTGTATCGATACCGAGCTGCCAGGTCTGGTATCGCACCGAAGTACGATTTGGTATCGGATCAAACCTATCGGCATTATATTCATTTTCTGTTTGGCATAATTTCAATGTTGTGAAAAGTGCTACACATAAATTTCACTTGACTTGGTAAACATCTCGTGTTGGATGAAATAACGTCACCTCCAACTCAACCTCACCAAGAGCTTCTTGTGATTCCAGCGAGCCCAGGACAATTTCACTATTCGACTACACTAGTCAACGATCACACCAAGACAGCCAGAAATCTTGAGGTTGTGTTTGACGATCAGTTAAAGTTCACGGACCACATCGCAAGGACCGACCAATCGTGCAGATTTGCTCTTGCACAACATCAGGAAAATCAGGCCCTTCCTATCCGAGCATGCTACACAAATCCTCGTTCAGGCACTTGTTATCCAGGCCTTCCTGCATGTACATTTATGGCAGCGCGATTGGTCTTCAAGGAGCCCAAAGGACCGCACGTCACGCCACTTTTCACAGTGCACTCAACTGCACTGGCTGCTCGCATTAAGTTCAAGGCACTGATGCTTGCTTACAGAAAATCCACCGGCTCTGCACCCCCCCCCCCCCCCCATCTACACTCCCTACTTCAGGTCTACGTGCCCTCCAGAAATTAGCATTCTGTGGGTGAACGGCACCTCGGAGTGACATCTCAAAGCAGCAAAGAAAATCACTGTCCAGGACTTTCACTTCAATCACTCTGACATGATCTAAAATGTTATGTTGACCACACACACACTCTCACAGACACACACACACACACACACACACACACACTCTCACAGACACACACACACACAGACTCAGACACACAGACTCAGACACACACAGACTCACAGACACACTCTCTCACAGACTCTCTCAGACTCACGCACACACTCACAGACACACACACAGACTCACAGACACACACACAGACTCACGCACACACTCACAGACTCACGCACACACTCACAGACTCACGCACACACAGACTCACGCACACACTCTCAGACTCACGCACAGACTCACGCACACACACACACAGACTCACGCACACACACTCACAGACTCACGCACACACTCACAGACTCACGCACACACTCTCTCACAGACTCACACACTCACAGACTCACACACTCACAGACTCACACACTCACAGACTCATTCACTCACTCACAGACTCACTCACTCACTCACAGACTCACTCACTCACTCACAGACTCACTCACTCACTCACAGACTCACTCACTCACAGACTCACTCACTCACAGACTCACTCACACACTCACAGACTCACTCACACACTCACAGACTCACTCACACACTCACAGACTCACACACTCACAGACTCACACACTCACAGACTCACTCACACACTCACAGACTCACTCACACACTCACAGACTCACTCACACACTCACAGACTCACTCACACACTCACAGACTCACTCACACACTCACAGACTCACTCACTCACAGACTCACTCACTCACTCACAGACTCACTCACTCACTCACAGACTCACTCACTCACAGACTCACTCACTCGCACACAGACAGACACACTCAGACACAGACAGACACACTCAGACACAGACAGACACACTCAGACACAGACAGACACACTCAGACACAGACAGACACACTCAGACACAGAGACACACACACAGAGACACACACGTTATGCCATAATCCATAAAACCATAATATCAAAAATTGCCAGAATAATAAAATAAAAACACAACTGTGCTGAACATGCCAATGGGGTTGTAACTTCCAAAAGGCAAAAACAAAAGAGTCCTTCTCACCATAACGAGGCTTCTCATACAACAAACTTCTTTCCTGACTTTCATTTTCTCCACTTGTTCCTCTGATCTTATGAATAAGTCATAAAGGCCGAAGCCCCTCCAGCTGGAGCAGCACGCGCCGCCTCCGCGGGCCTGTACAACAGAGAAGTGTTTATGGGAGAGGAGAGCCGGAGAGGCTGACGTCCCAATAATGCCTTTTATCACTCCATGTCCTCCCTGAGCATCAGCTTTTACGACACACACTCGCAGCAGCAGAATGATAATTACAGGAGATTGTCAAGTCGACATCTCGGCCACGACAAAGTTCGGTTGGTTGCTTTCATCGCACCAGGGCGTCGTTTTGGGAGACATTAGCGCTTAATACCCGCCGCTAAACACTGCAGTTGTGTTAAATATAAATGAGCACTTTGTGATCGACTTCATTTGAACTTATCTGACGAGGTTTTTGTCAATACTGCGGCAGAGAGACGTAGGCGAGCAGAAACTTAAATCTGACAATTGATCCGTCAGGACGTATCGATCACTTCCTGTCGGACTCGAGACGGTCGATAGACCAGATGATCTCGGCGTAGTTTCCTTCTTGACCGCTGGACCTCAAACAGAAGTGACATGAACTGACACTAAAACGCCACGGTGTTCACGGAGCACACATCAAAACACACACACACACACACACACACACACACACACACACACTCTCTCAGCAAATATATACAAGCATGATTCGGTTCACCACCAAAATAGAAATACTGGAATATATTTACGGGACACTTTGGAGTTTGGAGACAGTTGTTGTATCTTTTGAAAGACACTTTGGCCTTTATTTCACAAGTTTCAGAATTAATATTTGTTGTTATTTATTAAAGTTACAGAAGCTGAAGTTTATAGTCATGGAAATATTTTGTGCTGAACTTGTTTTTATAATGTAAATAAACAATAATAAAAGTGTCAAGACAACCCAGAAATACAATGTTCCCAAAGTCACGAGTCTGAAGAAGTGACGTTTCAGATCTGAAGATGATGGAATAATAAATGAGGTTCCTGCAGCTTTAATCTCTGGAAAATCTCTGGAAGTGTTCAGAGTAAAATTAAAGCTCCGCCTCTCAAGACGACACTAAATCTGACCGCACTGCTCGACTATTATGAATAAAACTACGCTACATTTTTATAAATAGACTTTGGAGACGCTGGTTTTGTTTATGAGACTCTAATATATCAGATCATATACAGTTTTACAACATGAATGCTGCTCAGATTGCAGTTTGATGAAGAACGATGACAAAGGCGAGATCTCATGTAAACAATGGAGAATATATCAATATTTCTCACATTTATCACTTTTATGGCCTAAAAGTGATTGTTTATCAATGAACGCTTGTCATGGACGATTGACTCAAGTGAGTTGAACTGGATTCATTGGGCGATCGTGTTTTCATAATAAAAGTCCCGTTTTGATATTGCATGTTTTCATAATAAAAGTCCCATTTTGATATTGCGTGTTTTCATAATAAAAGTCCCGTTTTGATATTGCGTGTTTTCATAATAAAAGTCCCGTTTTGATATTGCGTGTTTTCATAATAAGTCCCGTTTTGATATTGCGTGTTTTCATAATAAGTCCCGTTTTGATATTGCGTGTTTTCATAATAAAAGTCCCGTTTTGATATTGCGTGTTTTCATAATAAAAGTCCCGTTTTGATATTGCGTGTTTTCATAATAAAAGTCCCATTTTGATATTGCATGTTTTCATAATAAAAGTCCCGTTTTGATATTGCGTGTTTTCATAATAAAAGTCCCGTTTTGATATTGCGTGTTTTCATAATAAGTCCCGTTTTGATATTGCGTGTTTTCATAATAAAAGTCCCATTTTGGTATTGCGCGTTTTCATAATAAAAGTCCCATTTTGGTATTGCGTGTTTTCATAATAAAAGTCCCGTTTTGATATTGCACGCTTTCATTTGTACTCCTGCACAAATAACTCAATTGCTGTTTCTGGAGCATTGCTATCGTGAAACAGAGATCGGATATCAATGTTGAACACTTTGAATAGATGTATCATTTGTTAACATTAATTACATTTATAGATGGTAAATTATATATTAAATGTAAGCAGAGTGCCGTCACTCCTGTGTGCGGGCAACTGTGTATCAACAAGTTAAACATTATTATTATAAGAATATTATAGTATATAATATAAAATAGTATATATTTTTTAAATATGAAAAAAATTATAATAATACTCATAAACATAAAAAAATGCCCATGATATTAACATTTCACTGATCTGTGTGACTATTAGTGGTATAAGTAACCTCTTTTACCACCTAAAGCATATTATGGGCTGCCACAGCTCATGAAAACTGTACACTTTAACCCTGACAGCGTTTCTGTTGCGTAACAGAACTTCGGCTCGAAACAGGAAATATGATTTTTGGGTTAGGCGAGGCAAGTTTGTGCATATAGCACATTTCAAACACAATGGCAGTTCTACGCTGCGCTTACATTTACCACATTTACATGCATGTTCTTATACTGTATATGCTTAAGCTGCTAACATGTGTGGTCATGTAAATGCATTAAATTCCTTTATTGGCCATAAATGCGTAAGAATAAACCAATCGTTACTGGTAGATTTCGAGTTGCATGTAAACTGATTTTTTGGAATAGTCATGATGGTGTGCATGTAAATAAAATCATTGAGCAGGTTTACATGCATTGCCTTACGCCGCTTACGCTTAAACCAACACATGTGGTCATGTAAACAGAGATTAACCTGGTGATTTCAAGTTAATTGTGGGGTGTGTGTGTGTGTGTACTGTATGCTCATTTTTGTTAGTTAATCAGTGTATTGGTGTGCATGTAATAAAGAGGTTCAGTGTTTCTCCATTCAGAAGATTAAGTGATATTTAGTTTTTATGATATTTAGAGTATGAGTATTTTCTTTGATAATAGCTTTAAATTATAATATGGTTATTGAGCATGGGGCTATTGATAATTATTACAAACTTGCACATAATTAAATATAATTTACATAAGGGGAGGAGACTTGTATTTAAATGCAAGTGGTAATGAATCTACATGAAAAAGCTATAAACGTAATTTTAGCTATTAACAGTTTAAATGATACGAATTCATTCAGAACTAATTAACAGAAACGTTTTTGGTTCCCTTTCACTTAGGGGTGAAACGATTGTCATTTTCTCGATGCAGCGATTACTAATATTGCAAATTATATATGCATTTATCTTGAAATATGATTCTTGAATAGAGAATCAAGGAGTGGTGGTGGTGTAGTGGGCTAAAGCACATAACTGGTAATCAGGAGGTTGCTGGTTTGATCCCCACAGTCACCACCATTGTGTCCTTGAGTAAGACACTTAACTCCAGGTTGCTCCGGGGTGATTGTCCCTGTAATAAGTGCACTGTAAGTCACTTTGGTGGTGGTGTAGTGGGCTAAAGCACATAACTGGTAATCAGGAGGTTGCTGGTTCGATCCCCACAGTCACCACCATTGTGGCCTTGAGTAAGGCACTTAACTCCAGGTTGCTCCGGGGGGATTGACCCTGTAATAAGTGCACTGTAAGTCACTTTGGTGGTGGTGTAGTGGGCTAAAGCACATAACTGGTAATCAGGAGGTTGCTGGTTCGATCCCCACAGTCACCACCATTGTGTCCTTGAGTAAGGCACTTAACTCCAGGTTGCTCCGGGGGGATTGTCCCTGTAATAAGTGCACTGTAAGTCGCTTTGGATAAAAGTGTCTGCCCAATGCATAAATGTAAAATGTAAATGTTGGTTAATAATCGATTTAAAATGCTAAAAATCGAATGAATCGCGATTTGACAAAACAGTGTAAAATATTTGATGTTTTAATTATTTTGTCTGTCTTTTTTCTCACCTAAGACGCATAAGAGGGAGCATTTTAAACATCAAATGAATGCATTAAATTATTCTTATTTTTATCTAACTGAAAGCCGATTAATCGTGAATCGTCACTGTATATGAAAATGTGAAATGTGCATGTGTGAGAATGTGTCACACCACCACCACCACCACCTGGACTACTTTTAATTAGTTGCAATATCAGTTTAACAATCACCGATGACTTCCTTGCTTCAGAAACACAAAGAGACAAAGAGAGAAGTGATCATTAATTCCACATTTTTTAACGATGGAGGGAAGATGCGATCGTCTAAGATCCAACTAGAACAATCCGCCGATGCAAATTAGCAGAGGCAATTTAACTGTTTCAAAGCAATTTCAAATGTTTCCTCTCTTGGAGAAAGGACAGCTCTTGGATAATAAATATAAGACAATGGCACAGTCTTTCAAACCACCAGTAATTGTGTTATAGACAAGCAATCTCTTGTCTTCCTGAACCACTTCAGATGGGCATGAGACATATTTTCATCCGTATAGACCCAAGGGATCTAGATACTATATCCATCTTTGTGGTTGCACCCTTAAAGAGATGACATTTAGCTTTATTCAGAGCTCCTTCCTCTAAAACATCTTCATACACTTTTTTGTTTTCTATTCTCAGTGATGACCTTTAAAAATAGTGTGCAACTCAGGAGGTGAAGAATTGGTGTCATATTGTTGACTGCGAGCAGAACATGCATTCCCATTAAACCAGCAACAGAAATGACGACATGGCCAGATTTACACCGACTAAATTTATATAGAGTTCAGCTATTCACAGAAGTGAGAACCGAAGTCACATTTAAATCAGAGAAATAGATATACATAAAACTGGGATACAATGGCAGACAGACAAACAACACTACACAAAAGTGCACCAGATTTAATACAATAAATAAAGAGACATTTAAAATGTCCTGTCGGGGTCGCTCACCGTGTATTGACGCTGACTATCACACCTGGAGTCGTCAGGGCGTGCTGAGTGACTCCAGTCAGGTCTCCTTAGCAACCAAATTGGCCTGGTTGCTAGGGAGGGTAGTCACATGGGGTAACCAAATTGGGCTGGTTGCTAGGGAGGGTAGAGTCACATGGGGTAACCAAATTGGCCTGGTTGCTAGGGAGGGTAGAGTCACATGGGGTAACCAAATTGGCCTGGTTGCTAGGGAGGGTAGAGTCACATGGAGTAACCAAATTGGGCAGGTTGCTATGGAGGGTAGAGTCACATGGGGTAACCAAATTGGGCCGGTTGCTAGGGAGGGTTGAGTCACATGGGGTAACCAAATTGGCCTGGTTGCTAGGGAGGGTAGAGTCACATGGGGTAACCAAATTGGCCCGGTTGCTAGGGAGGGTAGAGTCACATGGGGTAACCAAATTGGCCCGGTTGCTAGGGAGGGTAGAGTCACATGGGGTAACCAAATTGGGCAGGTTGCTATGGAGGGTAGAGTCACATGGGGTAACCAAATTGGGCCGGTTGCTAGGGAGGGTTGAGTCACATGGGGTAACCAAATTGGCCTGGTTGCTAGGGAGGGTAGAGTCACATGGGGTAACCAAATTGGCCCGGTTGCTAGGGAGGGTAGAGTCACATGGGGTTACCTCCTCGTGGTCGCTATAATGTGGTTCTCGCTCTCGAGAAAGCGAGAGCGAGAAATTGGGCGTTCCAAATTGGGGAGAAAAAAAAAAAAAAAAAAAAAAAAAAAAATTGTCAAACATTTTAAATTTTATCTTTAAACTAGGGATGCACCAAAATTTCAACCACCAAACTTATAGCTAGAAATGGTTAATTTACAATTCGATAACAGAAACACTTACATGGATAAAGCGTTGTTTATGTTGCACATCCCAAAGAAGAAGTGATCCCTCTTTTGGTCATTAGGGCATTAATAGTGTGTTTCGCAGTGCTCCAGTATTGCGTGTTACTGTGTGTCATGGTCGTTCCATTCAATGTCCAAAATGACATTAAAGAAGCATAAAAGCACCATTATAGTAAAGAAGTCCATATGGCTCGTGCATTATGTTCAAAATCACATCAGTTTTGTGAATCAGTATGCGTTTAATAAATAAATATACAATAAAGGTCATCATTTTTATATAGTTCATGTCGGTCAGCTCGATTTTATAATAAGTGATTTTGGTGCATCACTAATACTAACATTTGCATTATTCCATACAAGGCTTATATAAAATCCATTTGTTTCACTAGAGTTTTCGGTGTCAGCCCAAATTATCAGCCAAAAGCTCTGACCTCAGCTTAGTTGGGATTTGCAAAAATGGGGCAGTGGTGGCTCAGCGGTTAAGGCTCTGGGTTACTGACCAGAAGGTCGTGGGTTCAAGCCCCAACACCGCCAAGACACCACTGTCTGACCCTTGACCCCATCTGCTCCAGGGGCACCGTATCATGGCTGACCCTGCACTCTGACCCCATCTTTTGCTGGGATATGTGAAAAATAAATAATTTCACTGTATATATGCAGAAATGTATGTATGTATAATGTGTGACAATTGATCAATTTATATTTATAAATCTATTATTTAATCAATAATATTCACAATAGTTTCGATACCATTTGCTGAAACTGTACCCTTAAAGCAACGATAAAAAAAATGAGGTACTACCCAATCCTCTTGCGGTTAAACGCTATGCGGAAGAGCAGGCTATTTTGATCTTACTCTCCAGTTCCTGGGTCAGCCGTCCATGGAATTAAACCAGCAGCCCTCATTCTGAACTATAAAACCCCCACTAGCAGCTCTTCCCTTGAGCACTTCACGAGTCAAACACTGACAGTATAAAATGGCCAGCACACACATCTCACTTCAAATATCACAATACTGCAGGCATTTCAAACAACACAGATCTATTGCACCAAATGTCACTCCGTATTGCACTAGACTACTCTTGATTGCATGAATTTACTGAATGTATATACATCTGGATGGTCACTTTAGAAGAGGTTTTGACTTGAAGACGTGTGTGTTGTGTTGCACACGCTACGGGTTGGAAACTGAGAACTAGGGCTGCAACTAACCACTATTAGGGCGTAAGGATTTGGTCCGTGATTAACTAGTGAAATCACACATTACATTTGGCATTATCTGGAGGACTGCGAGCATTATTATACATAATATTCAGCATTATACAGTTTAATATACAGTCATCTAAACCCCGTGGAGATTTAATTAAAAGTCTCATCCCAGTGCTCGCTTTATTACATGAGGAGAAACCAAAACACTTGGAAAAAATGAAAAGCTGCACAACTGATTACATTGAAAGTGAAATCGTGGTATGATGTTGCATGGTTTACTCCAAATGATTGCGCTTCCTTTCTCCATTGCCATCAGTTTGATTGACACAAAAGCACGAGCTCCCTCACTCAAAGTTTAACAGGTACTCACTTGTGGTAAAAAACTGTGAAAACCGCTGAAATAGGCACTTGATTTTGAATTCACAACATGTATAATTTATAAAACATAGAAAATAGCTGTAAATTTGAGTGATGTGATGGAGAACAGACATGTTCACAAGTCCCTGAGGTCCAAGACGAGTCTCAAATCTTTGGTCACAAGTCCAAGTCTAGTCTCAAGTCTTTGGTCACAAGTCCAAGTCTAGTCTCAAGTCTTTGGTCACAAGTCCAAGTCAAGTCTCAAGTCATTTAAGGCCAAGTCCAAGTCTAGTCTCAAGTCTTTGGTCACAAGTCCAAGTCTAGTCTCAAGTCTTTTAAGGCCAAGTCCAAGTCTAGTCTCAAGTCTTTGGTCACAAGTCCAAGTCTAGTCTCAAGTCGTTAAAGGCCAAGTCCAAGTCACGTCTTTGGTCACAAGTCCAAGTCTAGTCTCAAGTCTTTTAAAGTCAAGTCCAAGTCTAGTCTCAAGTCTTTGGTCACAAGTCCAAGTCTAGTCTCAAGTCTTTTAAGGCCAAGTCCAAGTCTAGTCTCAAGTCGTTTAAGGCCTAGTCCAAGTCTAGTCTCAAGTCGTTTAAGGCCAAGTCCAAGTCACGTCTTTGGTCACAAGTCCAAGTCAAGTCTCGAGTCTTTTAAAGTCAAGTCCAAGTCTAGTCTCAAGTCTTTGGTCACAAGTCCAAGTCTAGTCTCAAGTCTTTTAAGGCCAAGTCCAAGTCTAGTCTCAAGTCTTTGGTCACAAGTCCAAGTCTAGTCTCAAGTCGTTTAAGGCCAAGTCCAAGTCACGTCTTTGGTCACAAGTCCAAGTCTAGTCTCAAGTCTTTTAAAGTCAAGTCCAAGTCTAGTCTCAAGTCTTTGGTCACAAGTCCAAGTCTAGTCTCAAGTCTTTTAAGGCCAAGTCCAAGTCTAGTCTCAAGTCGTTTAAGGCCAAGTCCAAGTCACGTCTTTGGTCACAAGTCCAAGTCAAGTCTCGAGTCTTTTAAAGTCAAGTCCAAGTCTAGTCTCAAGTCTTTGGTCACAAGTCCAAGTCTAGTCTCAAGTCTTTGGTCACAAGTCCAAGTCTAGTCTCAAGTCTTTGGTCACAAGTCCAAGTCTAGTCTCAAGTCTTTGGTCACAAGTCCAAGTCTAGTCTCAAGTCTTTGGTCACAAGTCCAAGTCTAGTCTCTAGTACAATATTGAAATATTAAAACTATAATAACTATTTTAAGGGATTGCCTTGTCTATTAATTTATTGTGGCAGGGCGGAGGCGGCTCGTGACTCGACACACCCGGTCCCGTATCAGGCTAATCAAGCCGCTGAGAGGGATAAAGGCCGATCGCTGAGGGTGGTGCGGCAGAGAGAGATCCTTACGGACATGTCCGTTGTCTTATGTGTTTGTCTTTTGAGTTTCTCATTAAAACATTTATACGTTAAGCCGGTCTCTCGCCTCTTCCTTGCCCGTGAGCCACTTTATTATGTTACGTTTATGTTTAATAAAGTACATAAGGGTTTACTTTAATCATGGATTTTATTTGTATATATATATAATTTTTTAAAGAGAACCGATTTACCGATTTTTACACAGAGGAAAAACTAGCTTTTTTTCATAAATGTTTAGGGCCTTTAAAGCCCTTGATTCTATTTTGCATTTGCCCTTATGAAAATGTACCATAGATTTTATAGTTTAAGTGGTATTTATTTGTAACAAGACCATTGTAACCTCAGGTACAACAAAGCACGGATCGTCACTACCATGGTAAAATGTAGCATGATTTCTACAAAACAATTTTTGGTGTTTTTGTAAAGAAAAAACATATCCTAAATGCATTTTAAACTATAAATACAAATATATACAAGCTGCCATTGTTGTAACAAAAATGAATGATCTACTTTCACTTCCCTAATGTAGCCTATTATACATTTAATAGTTATAGTAGTACTACAATATTTATTATCAGTAGATTTCTGCCTAAAATACTAAATCCAGTACAGTTAGTGTTACAATAGAAAATTCATGATAAAGCTGAACTCTGCTAATTTATGTCTGTTCTCAGTGTCACTGCTGTTTTGTCGGGCCATTTAATGTTTGCTCACTGAGAGCTTTGCACCAGAGAATTCTGTCCCGAATTCAAATGGGTCCGTGATTTGCTCTGTGCTTCTCAATGGTCATCCCAATGGTGTGAGCGGTCCACACACATTCATACACCAATGGTGGCAGAGCTGCATGCAAGGTGCTAGCCATGGGAGCAACTTGGGGTTCAGTGTCTTGCCCGAGGACACTTCAACATGTGGAGTCACATGTGGGCCGGGAATCAAACCACCAACCCTGCGATTAGTGGCCGACCCGCTCTACCACCTGAACCACAGCGCCCAAACATGTAAAGAGTTTTTTAGGATAATAACAGGCACAGTTAAATACATATTATACAATGCACATTAAGAGAAACACCAGGTATAATAATGTGAATTATGAATATGTTTACATCTATATTATTTAATGAACATTTGGATTGTCAGCAGGCAATTAGTCGCACCCATTGTGAATAGCACCATAGGAATACATCGTTCCTGTTCAAAAGCTAGCTTGGAACAAAGATTTGCACCAAAAATCCAGACTTGGCTTGTTAAGCGCGTTACCGTGGAGACATTGCACGAGTGGAGGCTTTGCGCTATTCTCCGCGGCGTCCACACACAACTCACCACACGCCCCACCGAGAACCACATTATAGTGACCACGAGGAGGTTACCCCATGTGACTCTACCCTCCCTAGCAACCGGGGGCCAATTTGGTTGCTATCTTCTTTACTCTGTCTTTACTCGCTGAGCTACCCAGGCCCCCCGTCGTCATTGTCTTAAGTTTATATATATATATATGAATACTTAAAGCATTTCCTCAAAGCAAAGCAGACATGACAGCAGATGAGGAGGGAATGTACGTGACAGGGCTTCGTTCATGACAGTCGACCGCTGATGCCGTTTAAATGTGAAGCCGCCGGCAGCGACAAAACGTTCCCAATTATTTGACACATCCCGAGTCCTGATCGGTACCATGCTGCCATGTTTTTATACATGTAACAAAACCCTTGTTAGTGACACGGACACAACAGCTTATTATACTACAGATTTTCCAGGACATTTTGGTATTTGTATAATTTTCCACATGATGATGATGATGGTGATGAAGATCATGATGGTGATGATGTTGATTATTAAAGATGAAGATAAAGGTGATGATAGTTAAAATGATGGTGATGAAGATGATGATGAAGACGATGGTGATATTAAAGATGATGGTGATATTAAAGATGGTGATGAAGATGACGATGGTGATATTAAAGATGGTGATGAAGACGATGGTGATATTAAAGATGATGGTGATGATGATGGTGATATTAAAGATGGTGATGAAGATGAAGATGATGGTGATATTAAAGATGATGGTGATGATGATGAAGACGATGGTGATATTAAAGATGGTGATGAAGATGATGATGAAGACGATGGTGATATTAAAGATGGTGATGATGATGATGAAGACGATGGTGATATTAAAGATGGTGATGAAGATGATGATGAAGACGATGGTGATATTAAAGATGGTGATGAAGATGATGATGAAGACGATGGTGATAAAGATGATGATGAAGACGATGGTGATATTAAAGATGATGGTGATGAAGATGATGAAGATGATGGTGAAGATGATGGTGATATTAAAGATGATGGTGATGAAGACGATGGTGATATTAAAGATGGTGATGAAGATGATGATGGAGACGATGGTGATATTAAAGATGGTGATGAAGATGAAGACGATGGTGATATTAAAGATGATGGTGATGAAGACGATGGTGATATTAAAGATGGTGATGAAGATGATGGAGACGATGGTGATATTAAACCTGATGGTGATGAAGATGATGATGAAGACGATGGTGATATTAAAGATGATGGTGATGAAGATGATGAAGATGATGGTGAAGATGATGGTGATATTAAAGATGATGGTGATGAAGACGATGGTGATATTAAAGATGGTGATGAAGATGATGATGGAGACGATGGTGATATTAAAGATGGTGATGAAGATGATGATGAAGACGATGGTGATATTAAAGATGGTGATGAAGATGATGATGAAGACGATGGTGATATTAAAGATGGTGATGAAGACGATGGTGATATTAAAGATGGTGATGAAGACGATGGTGATATTAAAGATGGTGATGAAGATGATGATGAAGACGATGGTGATATTAAAGATGGTGATGAAGATGATGATGAAGACGATGGTGATATTAAATATGGTGAAGATGAAGACGATGGTGATATTAAAGATGGTGAAGATGAAGACGATGGTGATATTAAACATGATGGTGATGAAGATGATGATGAAGACGATGGTGATATT
This sequence comes from Moxostoma hubbsi, assembly GCA_032164185.1. Taxonomy (NCBI): domain Eukaryota; kingdom Metazoa; phylum Chordata; class Actinopteri; order Cypriniformes; family Catostomidae; genus Moxostoma; species Moxostoma hubbsi. Next base: position 1,943,426 of record JAVLUX010000021.1, read on the forward strand.
AAACCTGATGGTGATGAAGATGATGATGAAGACGATGGTGATATTAAAGATGATGGTGATGAAGATGATGATGAAGACAATGGTGATATTAAAGATGATGGTGATGAAGATGATGATGAAGACAATGGTGATATTAAAGATGATGATAATGATGTTAAAGATGAAGGTGATGATGTTGATTATTGAAGATGAAGATAAAGGTGATGGTAGTTAAAATGAATGTGATGAAGATGATGATGTTGAAGATAGAAAATGTGAAGGGAAAAAAAAAAAAGATTTTCCGTGACCAACAACGGGTACACTATAAAACAGAGCGCTACTCCACCTGAATAAGAATTATCTAGAAAGAGACTTCGTGCCACTCAATCCGAGACAAACACTTACTTCAAAAGCATTTCTCAAGTGCGTTGACGAGAGCCTCGCTGCAGAGAATGACCGAGAATCACAGTAAGAGCTCACTGAAAGAAGACAGGCGGTTTAACAGCTGCATCCACTTTCTCTTTGACAAACTGCCTCAGACTCTTATGTAATGAACACAGGTGTCCATGTGCACAGCGAAACACTGCTTACAGCGGAGGCCTCTTCACAACACTCACACTGACATCCATCACATTAAACCACTACACCACGAGTAAGCACTTGCATATCGACGGCATGTGCAGTGGACAGGTTAAACTCAAAGCAGAATGTGATGCATCCTAGAGATGCAACATTTCAGCTGGGAAGGTTTGCAAAATACTGGACAAAGAACACTATTGGTGCGTTTCCATAACGCCATATTTATCGCATTAACAAGATTCTGACTTGACGTCTTAGTAGAACTTGTAATTACGTTAGAAATATTTGTATAAAGCTCCGACTCGACAGTCGTGACATCGTGTAAGAACCTGTTTAAGGTAGTTAAACAATTTTATGTTTCATTTGCCATTATATTGTAGCTACGGTTACCTAGAGCGCTTGCTGTGTTCGTAAACGTTTTGCGTGGACATAGAGGTGAGCTAATGAATTACTATTATGACTAAATAAATGTTGCAGTCATTAACAACAAAGTGAAACTAGATACTAGCGAGTAAAGACGCTGACTATCACTCCAGTCAGATTTCCTTAGCAACTAAATTGTCTTGGTTGATAGGGAGGGAAAAGTCACATGGGGTAACCAAATTGGCCCGGTTGCTAGGGAGGGTAGAGTCACATGGGGTAACCAAATTGGCCCGGTTGCTAGGGAGGGTAGAGTCACATGGGGTATCCAAATTGGCCCGGTTGCTAGGGAGGGTAGAGTCACATGGGGTAACCAAATTGTCCCGGTTGCTAGGGAGGGTAGAGTCACATGGGGTAACCAAATTGGCCCGGTTGCTAGGGAGGGTAGAGTCACATGGGGTATCCAAATTGGCCCGGTTGCTAGGGAGGGTAGAGTCACATGGGGTATCCAAATTGGTGTATATATATAATGTGGTTCTCGCTCTCGGTGGGGTGCGTGGCGAGATGTGCAAGGATGCCGCGGAGAATAGCATGAAGCCTCCACACGCGCTACGTCTCCGCGGTAACACGCTCAACAAGCCACGTGATAAGATGCGCGGCTTGACGGTCTCAGACACAGAGGCAGCTGAGATTCGTCCTCCGCCGCCCGGATTGAGGCGAATCACTACGCCACCACGAGGACTTGCGCCTTGTACGCACTAATACGTTTTCGTTTGTAAACGCATCTTTTTCCTCTCCGTTTTGGCCTTCCGTCCACACGGAGACGCCGTTTTTGTACTCCAAAGTGGATACGTTTGAAAATATCGTTTTCGCGTTGTAGTGAGGATTGTGAAAACGGATATATATGAAAACGATGTATTTGTCGTCATGTGACACAGTCATGTGATCCATCCAACCAAAACAATCAAGATGGCGGCCCGTGTTATAGTGGCGCTGTTGTACTTGATACTTTGATAGCGTTGTTGTTTGTACAACCATCACATTGCGTTCCTTCAAAGGCGAAGGGAAGTTTACTCGGAATTAGTGTCCGGCGACGGAACACGAGGCAAATGCGTTTCACACCGTACATGCAGCGGGGATTTCCCACATGCGCAGTGACATGATTTAAGCGTTTTCATACGTTTCATTGTGGATGAGCAACTTTTGGAAAACGCTAGTGTAATCGGAGAGCGTTTTGAAACAAAAAAGCTATTTTCAAATGTATCCGGATTAATGTAGACGTAGCCTTAGAGCACATCGGGAATTGTGCATTCCAAATTGGGGAGAAATATGATAGAAAAAGATAACGCATACACTGAAGTTGCAAGAAACGTCGCAATACTCTACGGTCACCAATTAGCGGCCCGCGATACATCATGACAACAGTTATCCACGTCACAGATTCTACGCTTTAGGTTAGCAGCATGACAAAACAAACCCGGGGCGTAGATAGCACTGATCGTTCAACGCTATATCTTTGAATATTTTTCTCTAACACCGAACACGCTTCGTGAAGTAGTCGGAGTACTCACCCATATGAGTTGGCGTTTTTACATCAGTTATAGCGGATGAAGGCATTGATAGCGGTAGCTTGCTAACCAACGTTAGGAGGTTTAGCAAATGTAAATTTGAACATTAAAATTTTAATTTTTACTGCAAATGTATATAGCCCCAAATATCAGTTATTGGTCTACTTTATTAGATTACTAATAATCGTATCGGCCCTGAAAAAACCATATCGGTCGGCCGCTAATTTCGAAGAAAAATACGTTACAAGCAATTTACATATTGAGTTATGAGATCAAAACATGACATTTCACAAGACATCTTGATTTTACTAGTAATGACAACATTTGGGTTTACAGTGACATGATTATACTAACTAATCGAACTTTTATGACAACATTAATATTTAATGTAATAAAACGGTTTAATAGCATTTTTATTGCCGTAACATTCAGTATTCTGCATCAATGACATTTTTAGTCACTCATTTTCATTTCAAATATTTCAATTAATAAAATATATTTTTATGTATTAAAATGTTTTCCCATTGGTCACACAATAACATTGGTCATAAACATAACACCTAAAACTAATTATTTTTCTAATTTATTATTTTATTTAAAAGGAGACCTATTATGCCTCTTTTTACAAATTGTAATACAAGTCTCAGGTGTCCCCAGAATGTATCTGTGAAGTTTCAACTCATAATACCCCCCGGATCATTTATTATATCAAGTTATAAACGCCTCTTTTTGGGTGGAATGAAAAACACGCTGAATTCGTGTGTGTCTCTTTAAATGCAAATGAGCTGCTGCTCCCCGCCCACTTTCCAGAAGAGGGCTGTGCCTTAACAGCTCCTGCTTCGGTTACTATAGCAACAACAAATCAGAACCTGTATGACTGACAGAGTAAATACCGGAGTGCAGGCAGGACTGGGAAGAGAACTCGCCCGGGATTTTACAGAGCAACTGGCCCAAAAGTTGAGCGGGGGGCGTTCGCTGTCCTTTTCTGCATATCGCGTGGCCGTTTTGTGGTCCGTTCTGCATAACACGCCGGCTCATTTTAGCTTACCGCGGCCCATTCAGCCTGTTTTACGGCCGACCCACCAGCTCGCTCGGTTCTCCCAATGGCCAATCCGCCCCTGATCGGCCCCAAAGTGCGTCGCCCTCTGGGAAAATCCCCGGTATGCCAGTTTACCCGTGCAGCTTGTCCACTGCGTCTTCAGTGTCTCTGATGTCGGGAGTTCATGAAGACTCTTATGAACACTTATGAGACATTATTCTTCTCACTGTACCTGCTCCAGGACTGTGTGTCCATCACTCAGGGGAGGAGCTATGATAATAGGGAGGAGTCAGTCACCAGTCGTGGGCATGGCCTGATCTAACATGATGCCACATTAGAGCAGAAAGGAAAACCGTTGATTTTGACACCGTTTTTGATAAATAGAAATATAAGAGAGAGGAGTGGGTGCACTTTTAACATTGTAGGGTGGTTGTGCACGCACACACACACACACACACACACACACACACACACACACCCGACTCACATTTATGTGCAAACACCATAATAAGTCCCCTTAAAGTAATGACCGAGGTCCATTTGTACAAGAAAATGAAATCAATACTAAAACAATTAAACAATGATTTCATAATGCACGCAATAGTGGGTCAACCACTTAAACCTGACATTAGATTAGCAGTTGTGCGGTGTACAAAAAGTTTGGATACCAGCTTCAGTGAATTTCGAATTCAATCCCACACTGCTGCCCTCTGCAAAACGGATACTGAATTCACTTGAGTTCCTCCTGATGGAGCGAAACACGATCAATACAGCCGATGACTCGTGATTGCTCCATGTATTTTCAACGATCCAACTGAGATGTGTTTAAGCCATTAAACACCACCTAATCATCATGCAACAGGGACCTCAATTTACACAGGACCACTTGTTCCTAGTCTGGTCGATTATATCTGTACCATCTACCAGCAGCTTCTATTCTCCCATAATACACCTCAAATTGCTGATTAACATTTGTGATCCGGCGAGTGCACGGAAGACAGTGCTGACGCCACCGCTAATGCGGCAAGAAACATCCCGCATGATGGTCTGAGGGAAACTGGAAGGGTTCGAGTAAATGAGGTTGCACACGCATCACGCCGATGCTTGAAGATAGAGCTTGTTATCTCACGAGAGCCAGCGAATTAGCATCTGGCGCTGAGAGTCGGACGTTGTTTATGGCTCTCTATTATTTTCTAATCAGACATTAAATGAGTCATTTCTCCGCATTTAACTCCAGCCGTTAAACTAATGGCTTAATGTGGTGGACGAGGACGTCGGAACCAATTCTGAACCAACGTCAGACGCCTAAAGGGATCGTTCACACAGAAATTAGCATTGTGACATCATTTACTCACCCTCATGTCGTTCTAAAAGATGTTAGGCTGTATGTTAGTCTCATTCACCATTCAGTTTCATAGCATCTTTTTATTGTATTATTTTTTTGTCCATATAATGAAAATGAATGGTGACTGAGGCTTTCAGTCACTAAAATTCAGTCCTTTTGGGCTCCATGGAAGAAAGTCACACAGGTTTGGAACAGCAAGGTATGTGATGTGCCATAAATGCATGTTTGGAAGTGTGGGGTGAAAGGTCGAGTGCTACAGGAAGTGTGGGGTGAAAGGTCGAGTGCTACAGGAAGTGTGGGGTGAAAGGTCGAGTGCTACAGGAAGTGTGGGGTGAAAGGTCGAGTGCTACAGGAAGTGTGGGGTGAAAGGTCGAGTGCTACAGGAAGTGTGAGGTGAAAGGTCGAGTGCTACAGGAAGTGTGAGGTGAAAAGTCGAGTGCTACAGGAAGTGTGGGGTGAAAGGTCAAGTGCTACAGGAAGTGTGGGGTGAAAGGTCAAGTGCTACAGGAAGTGTGGGGTGAAAGGTCACCGGAGTATCTGGACAAACTGACCGCTAGAATAACAAGGATCCGCAAAGCTGTCGTCGCTGCATATGGAGGATATTTTGATGAGAACTCTTTGAAGTAGTTTAAGATTTTTTCAAATTGTAATAGTAATTTTTCACATTATTAATGTCCTGACGATACATTGTGATCAGTTGAATGCCACTTTGGTGGATAAAAGTACCAATTTCTTTCCATAAGAGAAAAATCTGTACATTATTTCCATTTGGCCACCATTGCATCATGGGTATTCGACGTATCGCCCAGCCCTGGTGTAAAACCTAGTGCATCCGTCCATGCACCTCGCCAACATCCTCTATAAATGTATCTGTATCCCACAAAAAACCTCCAATAAAAACTAGAGCATGTTTTCTGCTATGCTGAGCTTTGATTTTTATTTTACTCTATATAGCAGATGTTTTCCAATTTCTTATATAGTCATAAATGTCACATTATGTCATATGCTCGTGATGCACGAATGCTTGCACGAACGCTTGCATGTGCTGCGCTCGACTCTTGACCACACTGCAGTCTCGTCACACTTTAATAGCACTTAACCTCCCATTCAGCTCGTAAAAACCCGCTGCATGATTACAAGAAACGATTACATCAAGATGTAGATTGGCATGCAGGTGCGAGGGACTTCATATAAACAAAATAGCTGCTATAACTGTTGCTTGTATGCCAGTGATTATCCCTCCACTTGCCAATGTTGCCACGCATGCCGTAAGTGGCTCACCCTTGGACCAGATCAAAACCTGTGCTTTTTGAGATCCCCATCCTGGGATATTTGCAATGGGTCTGTTAGTTGTTTCATAAGGGCAAAGCTTGTAAAAGGCGTGAGCCTTTTAACCAGTTGATATCATTTCATATATCTGTGAGTGCAATCAGACCACAGATCGTCCTTTTCACATCACCTTGTCAAAGCGCCAGACAAACGTCTGCCCTCATTATCTTAAAGTCTCAGAGGACAAGGGGAGTCTCATTTCAACGAAACACATTTCAATTAAAATAAGATCCTAACTTAAACCTTAATATATTCCACTCTGGGGGGACAGAGGCAGAACGAGGGCATATTTCACAAACATGACACAAACCTAAATCAACCTATGCACTCAGAAGCAAAGAAAAAGTCTAGAAACTTTCAATTGGCAAAAGGTCATGCCTCACAAAAAAAGGATAGATGGATATTTATTTGGAGAATTAGAAGGCTATTTGGTTGCTAGGGCATAGTTGGTGGTTGCTAGGGCGTGGTTGGTGGTTGCTAGATAATTGCTGATAGGCCCAAGTCAGTCTCTAAAATATTCTGGTCTCTAGATATGGCTCATGTCCCGCAAGTTAATGTGTGTCTGTGCAACAAACACCTTTTTTTGGGTTTACTTGTTTAAGTTGAAGTAAACTCATTTCAAACATGTGGAAGGTCCTCGTGGTGGCGCGGTTACTCGCCTCAATCCGGGTGGTGGAGGACGAGTCTCAGTTGCCTCCGCTTCTGAGACCGTCAATCCACGCATCTGATCACGTGACTAATCACCACCACGAGGAGGTTACCCCATGTGACTCTACACTCCCTAGCAACCGGGCATATTTGGTTACCCCATGTGACTCTACACTCCCTAGCAACCAGGCATATTTGGTTACCCCATGTGACTCTACCCTCCCTAGCAACCGGGCCAATTTGGTTACCCCATGTCACTCTACCCTCCCTAGCAACTGGGCCAATTTGGTTACCCCATGTGACTCTACCCTCCTTAGCAACCGGGCCAATTTGGTTACCCCATGTGACTCTACCCTCCCTAGCAACCGGGCCAATTTGGTTACCCCATGTGACTCTACCCTCCCTAGCAACCGGGCCAATTTGGTTGCTTGGGAGACCCGGCTGGAGTCCCTCAGCACGCCCTGGATTCAAACTCACGACTCAGGGGTGATAGCGTCACCATTTTTATAAGTTTTGTCAGGAAAGGTTTGACTTGGAAATGTGTCTCTCGATATTCTCACATTCAGTTCCAGTGTTCCGTCTGATTGAACAGCCCCTGACCTGTGCTCATATTCTGAGCCACTTCACCACAGAGTTCAGCCGCATACCACTGCTATCGGTGAATATTGCTACTCTACATACAACTCTACTGAATAAAAAACAATGTGGTATTTCGCAGTCAGAGGTGGTATACTGTGGCATCAGTGCACAAGTGTACCGCCATGTGGATGGCCTATTGAAGTGTTCCCGCCCCTCATTTCACGTCTGGCTTAACATTTGAGAATATGGACTGACACTTTGTTTATTTTATGCACATTAGTTGAAAATGAAATGCTTTTTTTTTTTTTTTTTTTAAACAGCCAGTATAGGAACGTTCTCAAAATGTAGAAATTCAAATGTAGTTTCTCAGCTCAATTGGCAGCCCAAAGGTCAGGGATTTTCCTCATTGTCCGCCATGCAAAAATCTGGAAAAGGTCTTAAAAGTATATTAAAAGTACATAATGTTAGGAATGTGTGTACTATTCCTGACCCAAAGCATGAGCAATAGTCTTAAATCTTGCTAATAAAAATTGGACCTTTATGCTATTGCTCAGCAAACTCTTAATAGCTTGTACTGGAGTACTTTAAAAAGTTTTCACTCAAGTGCTCAAGTGGAGCACATCCAACATCTCTGACTCAAGCTGATTTTCTCTGAAGAAAAAACACTTTTCCTCGAAAAACAAAACACTTTTATGGAAGTATAAAAAACTAAAACAGTACGCCATACAGAATAGAAGATGAGTGGCATAATAAAGTAAGCTGCAAAATCAAATAAGCGTAGTTTCAATGAGACGGCTTTGGGTAATTTCGTTTCACACTATGCGATACTAAACACTGCAGTATTTTGGCTCCTGCTTCTTGCTGGTATTTGAGAAACAATCCCATTAAACACATTCATTGTGTAATTGTGCAGCAAAGCAACATCATGCGACACAACCAATGCAATGCTTATAGAGCGGAATAAAGAGGAACAGCATGCGGTAATGGCGGCTTTCTCTCTCATCCGAAGGCAAACAAATGCCACGAATAAATGTCCTTCACGCTCATCAAGTGGAAAGGTAAATTCACCCCATAATACATGTGCCTCTGAATTTGTGATGAAAAAATATTTTAAATTAGGTGTCAAGTGCCTCATTTTCAACAACTCCCTTCAAAACCGCCTCTCAAACTGCACTCCAAATGCACTGCTGTCCAATTATTCCCAAATGACAGTGAATTGAACAGAAGAAAGCACAAAGCCTGTCATTCCGAGGCACACGTCCCGAACTCTCATCGGAATACGTTTAGCATTAATGAGCCAGTCCCATCAACGCGACTCATGTGCAAACTTTTGATGTTATTCGAGTTGGGGGAGGTTGTGTGAGGGAACGCAATCAAAGCAATTTTCCAGGTAGTACTTAAAAAAGACAGGTACATCATTTTGGTTTATTACTTTCTTTTGTATGTACAACTTGATGGATGCAAACCGAAAGATGCGATTTTTCAGAAAGCTGAAATCAGTGCCAACACTTGAGTTAAAAACGATAAAAGTGTTGTAAAATAGTCGGTACACACACACACACACACACACACACAGTGTATTGCAACGTTGCTCAGCAATTGCACGGTGCATAACACAAGCTACGCTTGCGTTTCCCCTTAAGAAGTGTATTGTTCAGCCTTATTGAACCCGTTTTTGTGTTTTGCTTTGGTACCGAAAATGGTATTGAGTACCGTGAAATTTCACTGGTATTGGTACCGACTACTGAAATATTGGTACCATGACAACGCTACTTCATATTATATTAAATATTTATTCATGTACAAATAAGTTACTAAAATTGGATAAACAGAAATCGGAAAATTGCCATCTAGCATTTTTTTATTTATTTTTTTACAAAATTTTGGGTGAAGTTTTGATTGAATAAAGTGCTAAATATGAAGTTTAAGAAGTGCATGTAAGAAGTTTTTAAAGTCATTAAACTAATTTTTTAACCACTCCACACATTTAATATTAGCAAACTATAATTTTGGGAAGTCGTTTAGGACATCAACTTTGGGCATGACACGAGTCATTTTTCCAACAATTGTTTACAGACCGATTGTTTCACTTTTAATTGACTATAACACAATTCCAGTGGATCAGAAGTTTACATGCACTAAGTGAACTGTGCCTTTAAGCAGATTGGATTGTATTTTAAGGCCTATCTTCAAACTCAGTGTCTCTTTGCTTGACATCATAGCCAATTAGCCAAAAATGTGGACATTCACAAGTCTGGTTCATACTTGGGAGCAATTTCCAAACACCTGAAGGTAACAGGTTCATCTGTACAAACAATAGTACGCAAGTATAAACACCATGTGACCACGCAGCCATCATACTGCTCAGGAAGGAGATGCATTCTGTCTCCTAGAGATGAACGTAGTTTGGGGCGAAAAGTGCAAATCAACCCCAGAACAACAGCAAAGGACCTTGTGAAGATGCTGGAGGAAACAGGTGGACGAGTATCTATATCCACAGCAAAACGAGTCCTACATCGACATAACATGAAAGGCTGCTCAGCAAGGAAGAAGCCACTGCTCCAAAACCACCATAAAAATGCCAGACTACAGTTTGCAAGTGCACATGGGGACAAAGATCTTACTTTGTGGAGAAATGTCCTCTTGTCTGATGAAACCTGATGAACACCATCCCAACCGGGAAGCATGGGGGTGGCAGCATCATGTTGTGGGGGTGCTTTGCTGCAGCAGGGACTGGTGCTGTTGCAAGATATTGCAGCATTTGATGTTTGCTAAAAAACTGCAAGGTAAACATAATGCAATGTCATCTGTGACCAAAACTGTGTGCTTAGCTTCTTTTGGACTTCAAAAGGGTTCTTAAATCTGAGAATTGGGCTCATACAAGGCCTACTTTAAGAGCTAGATCAGAGGGGAAAATGTTGAAAAGCACCGAGGATCCCTCAGAGGCTAATCTGTGTTTTGCCCACTTCAGCATTCACCGTATAACAGAGTGTTGCATGTGAAGAACAAAAGTCAGCTGAGAGTCTTGACATGTCTGTCCTGTGGGCGTCACATGAGTTACACGTCGCCTGCAGCCATCAACTCACACGCCCATGACAAATGACTCCTCTAGCCATGGCATATTACCACACTCTGTGCCAGTCTCCGAAGTATCCTTCTAGAAGGCTCTGTAGTCTGCCAGGTACAAGAACATTTTATTCTTTGTACTACTTGAACATTTTGATGTATTATTCATTTAGGATTCTGTAGTTTCTCTGTCTAACACTAAATCATAATCTAAATGAGGTGAATCTTACAAAAGCACGTCAAGAACATGTCCAGGGTTCGCCATGAAAAAAAAAAAATGAAATTTTATATATTTATTTACTGTATATATCTTGCATGCATAATGCAAATGAAGCCCATCTTAAGGAACATTAAGCAGATTTTATGTTGCATTTAAAGCTTTTAACAGTTTAAATGTTCATGCAAAAATGGCCGTTTTCTAATCAGTTGGCATTTTCAAACCGCTTTACTCGATTTGCCCACTACTCTCACTGGATAGGTGAAAAATGCCCATAATAGTTTGAAAATTGCCACTGATTGGGAAACGGCCATTTCTGTTCACATTTTGTTGAAGCTGTACTTCATTTAAGACTAAAATCCTCCTTTTTAAGTGATTTTAACAAGACAACCCAGAAATACAATGTTCTCAAAGTCACGAGTCTGAAGAAGTGACGTTTCTAATGTGAAGATGATGGAATAATAAATGAGGTTCCTGCAGCTTTAATCTCTGTAAAATCTCTGGAAGTGTTCAGAGTCAAATTAAGGCTCCGCCTCTCAAGACAACACTAAATCTGACCCATAGACTGTAAAAAAAGATGGACGACGCCCCTTTGCTCTTTTCCATCGGAGAGAACTGAAGCCGCCAGTGTCCCGATATGGCGCTGACATCTTGGAACTTGAGTCTGCGCACTTGCGTTTTCGGGACCAGTCATGCGCAGTAGTGAGCAGGAAGTAAAGCCGCGAAAACAAGGCCCCGCCCTCACTCTCGCAGAATCAATCGCAAGCACACGCCCCTGCCAGATCGGTTAGCACATTCTACTGCAGAACAACCCATTATGTCGGTGTGAAATAATTAATTATAGAAATTTAGATATGTAATTTAAAGCTCCAATCTCCTCAATCCTCCGAATATCCCGAAAAAAAGTCCGTTGGTGCTTCAGTGACTACTTCGCTCAGAGAACCTGTCAATCACAGCTGTCAATCATGACGTAACAGCACCGTTTTTATAGCATCAAATAACTAACTAAAAACAAACTTATTTTAAAAACACTTGAAATTACATCAGCGTGATAAAAACTACAGTAAATGACAGAAACTGTCTTTGGAAAAAAGATATGTGAAGTGTAATTTAATTGTTTAGTTGGTCTCACGTCCCGTTGAATAACATGGGGAGGCGGGGTTTATGACCTATACTAGGACCGGCCTCTGGGGGGCGATCGAGACGTTTTGGCTTCACTTTTGAGGGCTTGTGCGGCACGCTTGATCTGACCGCACTGCTCGACTATTATGAATAAAACTACGCCACATTTTTATAAATAGACTTTGGAGACGGCTGGTTTTGTTTATGAGACTCTAATATATCAGATCATATACAGTTTTACAACATGAATGCTGCTCAGATTGCAGTTTGTTGAAGAACGATGACGAAGGCGAGATCTCATGTAAACAATGGAGAATATATCAATATTTCTCACATTTATCACTTTTATGGACAAAAAGTGCGATTGGATGTTTATCAATGAACGCTTGTCATGGACAATTGACTCAAGTGTGTTGAACTGGATTCATCTGGCGATCGTGATTTCATAATAAAAGTCCAGTTTTGATAGCGCGTGTTTTCATAATAAAAGTCCCGTTTTGATATTGCGCGTTTTCATAATAAAAGTCCCGTTTTGATATCGCGCGTGTTTTCATAATAAAAGTGCCGTTTTGATATCGCGCGTGTTTTCATAATAAAAGTCCCGTTTTGATATCGCGCGTGTTTTCATAATAAAAGTCCCGTTTTGATATCGCGCGTTTTCATAATAAAAGTCCCGTTTTGATATCGCGCGCTTTCATAATAAAAGACCCGTTTTGATATCGCGCGCGCTTTCATAATAAAAGACCCGTTTTGATATCGCGCGTTTTCATAATAAAAGTCCCGTTTTGATAGCGCGTGTTTTCATAATAAAAGTCCCGTTTTGATATTACATGTTTTCATTTGTACTCCTGCACAAATAACTCAATTGCTGTTTCTGGAGCATTGCTATCGTGAAACAGAGATCGGATATCAATGTTGAACCCTTTGAAAAGATGTATCATTTGTTAACATTAATTACATTTATAGATGGTACATTTTGATCCTGCATGGGGTTAAATAAGACCTGGACATTTAGTTGTGAGATTCACCCAAAAGATGAAATAGTAGAACCACAGATTTTTAGACAAATACCCGCTAAAATTGTGAAAATAATACAAAAGGATGGCAAGATTTCTGCCCAAACTGGCGACATCTGGCCTTCAGACTCGCCAAAAACCATCCAAACAAACAACAGTCTCATTCTACCATAACTGTACGTCGTAACTCCAGCAGGAGGATATTAATTATCAGCAGACATTAAGGCCTCTAGATTGAATCTGGCACACATTAGAGTCGTGCAAGATCACTTCTGGACCTCCTGAGGCAAAAGATGGCACGCTTTACTCTCCCAAAAAGAGCCGAATACATTTACATGCTTAAAAATGTGCCATTCCCTCTGCTAGCAATCTTCCTCCTTTAATTCATCTAACACAATCTCATCAAATATTAATATCACTCTTGGGTCGTCTCTGACGAGATGGAAGTGAAAATGAGGGGCGATTATGGCTAAATGAAACAAATGATTCAAAAAGAGTTGAAAACATGAACACGGATTATTATCTGATCTTATTAGACTAAACGCCTTTCATCTTTGTTTGGTTTGGTACTTTAAAAACTATTTGCTCTACTAATGATGTCTTACAGAAAAAATACATATTGTTGCCGCTTTCAACTTATTTTAAAAGCACAGTTTTCTCTTTGTAGCAGCAAACAGCCTTTAGTTTACACCTCCACCATGAACCGTGATTACTTTTATTACTCGGAGGCAGGTGGTGTTGGGGAAGGAGATTCACTAGAGCCTTTTTTAATGGACAAAAATTCTTGGGAATGCCCACGAGTGCAAGATGATGTCATAAATGTAAACGTAGCATGCATATATCGGTTACAAGCACATTTTCAGGAACTTTCAGGACCGCACTGGCACACAGATGACCTCAAAGCCAACAGTATTGGACTAAAATCACTAAACCTTTAATCTATTAAATGAAATGTTTGTAATCTCTCCATAATGATATAGAGTAAACAAACAGCAGAAATACACTCAGTGAAGTACAAAAATAATGACTTCTGGGGTAGCTGGGTATCTCAGCAATTTAAGATGGTGACTATCACACCTGGAGTTGTGAGTTTGAATCCAGGGCGTGTGGAGTGGCTCCATAGCAACCAAATTGGCCCGGTTGCTAGGGAGGGTAGAGTCACATGGGGTAACCAAATTGGCCTGGTTGCTAGGGAGGGTCGAGTCACATGGGGTAACCAAATTGGCCCAGTTGCTAGGGAGGGTCGAGTCACATGGGGTAACCAAATTGGCCCAGTTGCTAGGGAGGGTAGAGTCACATGGGGTAACCAAATTGGCCCTGTTGCTAGGGAGGGTAGAGTCACATGGGGTAACCAAATTGGCCTGGTTGCTAGGGAGGGTCGAGTCACATGGGGTAACCAAATTGGCCCAGTTGCTAGGGAGGGTCGAGTCACATGGGGTAACCAAATTGGCCCAGTTGCTAGGGAGGGTAGAGTCACATGGGGTAACCTCCTCGTGGTCACTATAATGTGGTTTTCGCTCTCGGTGGGGTGTGTGGCGAGTTGTGCATGCGTGAGAATAGCGTGGAGCCTCCACACGCGCTACGTCTCCATGGTAACGCCCTCAACAAGCCACATGATAAGATGCGCGGATTGACGGTCTCAGACACGGAGGCAACTGAGATTCGTCCTCCGCCACCCGGATTGAGGCGAGTCCCTATGCCACCACGAGGACTTGGAGCGCATTGGGAATTGGGGATGCCAGATTGGGGAGAAAAAAGGGGAAAAAAGTGTAAATACAAATTAAAATTAAATAAATATATAAATAAAAAGACTCCTACCCTTTTTTTTCTATCCTCTTTTACTATGCTTGAACATTTGGTCTACGGCTTGGCGTGCAGACTAGAATCGTGGCTTTGTTTTCGATAATCCATGTTCAAGTCACAATCTCGCCAGATTTCTATCTATAACACAACTGATGACCCGATATAACTGGTGCAGCACAACCCCCGGTATGAACATTTAAGCACATTTGTAACTCAAAGAACAGCTTTTATCTTCTCAACGGTCTAATTTAGTCAAATTCAGCAGCTGTCCGTGTTTATGAGGCATAACTTTGAAAAGCAGCCATGTTTGTTTTTGCCAAAGTCTTGGGCTGTCTCTTATTCGACTCAGAGTAATTATTAGGCTACACAAGTCTTCCATCAAAGCTCACTGCATTTTATTTGTGTACATTCCTTTTGTAATCAGTCCCTCCAGGATTTTGTTTGTGCAAGAATCAATGCAAGTTCAACCATTATTTGGGGCGACTGTATCTCAGGTGGTAGAGCGGGTCGGCCACTAATCTCAGGGTTGGTGGTTTGATTCCCGGCCCACATGACTCCACGTGCCGAAGTGTCCTTGGGCAAGACACTGAACCCCAAGTTGCTCCCAATGGCAGACTAGCACCTTGCATGGCAGCTCCACCTCTATCATTGGTGTTTGAATGTGTGTGTGTGAATGGGTGAATGAGACACAGTGTAATGCGCTTTGAATACCACTAAGGTTAAAAAGGTGCTATATAAGTGCAGACCATTTACCATTTGCGGTAACTTGCAATTTTGCAATTTTAAATTAGAGGAACAATCATTTCACCTAAACAGTCATTGACAGATCAGCACGTCGCCAGTTCATTCTGAAGCGTACACAAATCCCGTTTATCTGTATTTAAAATCACAGACTTTGGCATTTAAAACAATCATATCTCCATTTTGATGATATTTTGATTAATTATACAGCCCTGAAGGATCGTGAAATGAGTCTAATAATCGCTCTATGAAACTTAATGGCCAAATAAACGGACCAAATAAACGAATTTTATATCGTCAGCAAGTTCATCGCGATTATATCGTAGGTATTCGATGGCTGTGTTTCGTTTGGAAGGATGAGCGCTAGGTAGGAAGCATCCTTGGAAGGCTGCAGTATACCGAGTGTCCTCCTTTAAGCATGTCCGGCTTAAACGAGACGGCCAAACGGTAACGGAATGTAACATGGTTGCTATGACAACACGCCGCTCTTTAACAATCGCGAGCGCTTTAAAGGGGGAATGTTATAAATGACGAAGAGAGAACAGAAAATAGATTTTACAGGTGTACTTTTAGTCTATAATTCTTTATTTTAATGATATATTAATATAATTATACATGTTATATACTCTGCACTCATCGACCGAGGTACTTCAACTTGGGAATTAACATTCCTTGCGTTTAAACGGGCAAATTGGTGTTATATTTTAGATTTGATTTTTTAGACATTTCCGTTGAAGCAAAGAATTGTGGGTTGGGAGCGCCCATGAAGGGTACACCTCATGCATCCTCCGAATTCCCGTGAAAGATCGCATTTGAAGACTGCATTCGAAGTGTCCTGCTCGCGCTTCTGAAACGAGACGGCCTCGATGACGTATGCGGCCGACAAAATGCGACCTCAGGAGGACGCAGGCTTCGAAACGGGACACAGCCGATGTGCCGCCCAGCCCGATCTAATGCACAGCTGCTATTCCAATCATCTCCACATGGTGTTGCCATATTAGCCGAAATGACGGGCCGCCTATTGTCCCATATTTTCGAGCAGATCAATAACAGATCAAACGATTGCCATCAGGTGATATAAACGTCGCGGCAGGCCGAATTATCGAATGCTCGTTTGCGTTTTCAGGTTACAGTTTTATCGTAGGTCACTGCAGTTTTTGAGAAAAGATTCGGTCATTTCAGTCATGGATATCCCGTGTAATCATACTCCGTTTCAGCACTACATTGGTATTGTCCATTAATTGGTGAACCACTTGTACTTCCTACTAATCTAGGGAGCGAATTGAGACGCACCCTTTGACATTCTGTAGCACTGTTACAGATTTCTTGAGTTGCACCACAGCTGTGTGCATTAAGCATTTAATCACAGACGTCTCCGTAGGGACAAGCGTCTTATTTTTAACAGTTCCCCTGGAGATGGATCAACACCAATACCGTTATCTGTGAGTAAATCATATGTGGCACAGCCATAAATCTTCTCAGTTGCTACCCACACAATAGGGTTTAAACAGAAGGAACCATATGATTAGAGTTGCATTACTGTCGCAGCGAAGAGACCCGCTCAAACTCTCCCGTGCCCTGGCAAAGACATTTGCACTTAATTGAAAACCTGCTTCGACTAAAATTCCGGAAGCTGCCAGCTTTCCCAAGTCAAGCCGGGGGGATTCCAAACACAAACAGCCACGCTTTCTTTTAATTAAAGGTGAGTCAGTTTGCCTCTGACAAAAAGCTCTAAACAAATCAAGCACTCTTCAAACAGTTCAATGTATGATTTGAACAGCGGGTTTCAATCCATTATAGGATTGTTGGGGTCCCTTTGGAAAATCATTGACGAGTTGTCCATATGTCCTGCCACTATCCGTTAATCTCCGCAGGTTACCCCCTCACATCTCAGCCCATCTAATCTGGTTGGACTCAAACAATGAGTCGGGGCTGAACAGAATGCACCTGCAAATGAGAATTGATCTATTGCCTCCACCTGAGTGATGAATGGTTGTGAGTAAACCATTGGTTGGGCTCAGCAGCGTAGACGCCCGGTGAGGGATTGATGGCAGAATACAGTGTCGGCTCATTCCTGTTTGCCTGTTAGACTTTAAATAGCAGCCCAAGACAAAGCGCCACAACAATCCAGGATTCAATTACACACTGATGAATTCTAGAGACATTAATAAAGGCAATTATGCAAAAATAAGCCTCTAAAAATAGCTTAAATGTGCACTTGGCAATGCTCAATTTCAGATGCATGATATAATGGCACCGAATACTGCACATGCATGCATAAATGTGTATCCCAAATGCATAAGAAGCCTAATTTATACGAATAACCCAATTTTTAGTTTCTCAAACATGCAATGAGTTCAAGATTATTTGCTGTATATGCAAATACCCTAAACTAGATGTCCTGTATTTAAAGTTACTTTACGTGAGCCGTCACCTTATCATTGTCATGCAATATAAATATTTTAAATAATGGGGCCAACATGTATTCTGCACAAAGAAAGAGACCCAAGAGTACCATGGTGTTACATTAATCATTAAATGGCATAAATCAAAGTACCACGTTATTATTACCAGCAGATATGTTGTCTTAATATAAAAACACTCACGACGCAACTCTCAGCTAGAAATGAGACGAATTCACCTCCGTGGATCGCACATTCACGTGTGTATAAATGACTGTTCGCAGGTGTGCATGTAATAAACGCACCTGAGATTCCTCGCGCGCGCTCATCCATCGCTCCGGCGTCCCGTGCGCTCACACGAACGGTTCGGTTCGGTTCGGTTCTCTCACTGTCGTGTCTCCTCCCGAACTGTCTGTTCCCCGTGAAGCTCTCTCATCCCTCATTCGTCCGCGAGGAAACGAACTGAGCCGCTGATTCTCCACACGCGCTGAGTGCGAGACTGATCACACCGCGAGAGAGACGCGCATTCCTCTGAGCACGCGCACACATAAACAAGCGTGCATGTAAGCCCAGTTTTGTGTGTGTGTGTGCGTGAGCGCGTGTGTGTATGTGCGTGTGAGTGTGCGTGTGCGCGCGTGTGTGTGAGTGTGTGCGTGTGCGTGTGTGCGTGTGTGAGTGTGCGTGTGTGAGTGTGCGTGTGAGTGTGCGTGTGCGCGCGCGTGTGTGTGTGCGTGTGTGAGTGTGCGTGTGTGTGCGCGCGTGTGTGTGTATGTGTGTGCGTGTGCGCGCGTGTGTGTGTATGTGTGTGCGTGTGCGTGTGCGTGTGTGAGTGTGCGTGCGTGTGTGTGTGTGAGAGTGAGTGTGTGTGTGTGTGTGTGTGTGTGACTGAAGGAGGATGAAGATGCGCGCAGCTCCAACAAAATATGAATATATAAACGAATAAATATTTCTATTGAATCTTTAGGGTTCAAATTCAAGTTAAAACACACACATACGTGTAATAATTTGAATTAGGGCAAACCAGACTTCAGATTAACCCAAACTTGCACCTAAAATATTTATATTTTGTTTTTACCTTTTAAGACCTACCATAGGGAGAATTGAAAGTGATCATCCCTATGCCCTATTCCCTTCGAAGGACATGTCTGTTGATGTGGGCACTCTAAAGTATGAATGTACCCTTCACTAATAGTTTTGTAAAAGGGCTCTTCTTGGGGAAATAAAATGCTTTCTTTTGTTTGGAACGGGCTTTCGAGTGGCGTCCCCTTCCTGCCGTGCCATTCAAGGGCCCACAGATTTAGGCCTAGTTAACATACATAGCTATCTTATATCAAAAGGGGACTATGTTGACTTATACTGTTTTTATGACAGTAACAATTGTGAAATGTATAGGCCTATACATCCAGTTGGTCATGTAAACAATAACATCTAGCGGTTGATGTTTTGATGAATAATTTACATATGATTTATTTGATTTCCTTTTTCCTTTCATCCAAATTGATATGTGTCTGAGTGAAATGAATGATTTAGAGCATTTATTTGCAGAAAATGACAAATGGTCAAAATAATTAAAAAAAGATGCTGTTTTCAGAGCTCGAGTAATGCAAAGAAAACAAGTTCATGTTCATTATTAATCAACACAATATTAATGTTTTAACTGAGAGTTCAGAAATCAATATTTACTGGAATAATCCTGATTTTCAATCACTGGTTTCATGTGTCTTGGCATGCTCTCTGCCAGTCTTTCCCATTGCTGTTGGCATGCCCTCTGCCAGTCTTTCACATTGCTGTTGGCATGCCCTCTGCCAGTCTTTCACATTGATGTTGGGCGACTTCAGGGCTGGACGGGTAATCTGGCATACTGGGCATTTTCCCAGTGGGCCGACGCACTCTGGGGCCAATCAGGGGCGGACTGGCCATCGGGAGAACCGATCGGGCTGGTGTGTCGGCAGTGAAATGTTCCGAATGGGCCGTGATAAGCTAAAATGAGCCGCCAACAAAACGGTGCTGCGATATGCAGAAAAGGACAGCGAACCCGGGCCGATATATATTCCCAGACTTTATGTCACTCCAGCCCAAGCAGCTCGGCCTTGTTTGATGGCTTGTGACCATCCATCTTCCTCTTGATCATACTCCCGAAGTTTTCAAAGGGGTTCAGGTCTGGAGATCTTGATCCGGTGGTCCTCCATCCACACCTTGATTGACCTGGATGTGTGGCATGGAGCATCGTCCTGCTGGAGAAACCAATCCTCAGAGTTGGAGAAACCTGTCATAGCAGAAGGAAGTAAGTTTGCTTCCGCTTGATTCATGCGTCCTTTACAAAGATGAATCTGCCCGATTACAGCCTTGCTGGAGCACCCCCAGATGATCACCGATCCTCCAACTGGTCGTCTAATGGTCAGACGGAGACCTGGAGAGGCCTTCAAGCCACAGTGTCTCGCACCCACTGTGAAATTTGAGTTTCAGTGTAATATGAAGTAAAGAACCTCAATTTATGATTCCAATATTATCAGATTTTATTGCTGATTCAAAATATGTTCATTGATCATAATCTTGACCAACCATTTTTGAGATGTCGGTGTGCACCCATTCACGAATGGAGCCTCCCGAGAGCGTTCCAAAGATGGCCAACAGTGGACTGACTTGCTAGAAAGAGTGAATAAGTGTGTGAAGCAGGCTGGTACACCGGACACTGGTACATCGGAGAGTCCGCTGGTACACCGGACACTCAACAGACATTGAGAATCATTTGCGTTGTTTGAGAGATGACAAAGCAGAGCACTAACCCGCAGTGAAGCGCATAGCACATGTAGACTATACTGTACACTTTAATAAAATCAACCACAGCATTTGTGCCTTAACGATCACACTGGGCCATGTAGCAAGCATTAATGCATGAGATGGGGCCCGCGGCTGCAGGGGGGGGGCCCGAGCTCCCAGGGGTTTGGTGCAGTTGCGGTATTCTCCCCCGTCAACGTTCTCAAGAGGGCACGTATGTAAAAGCGTGCAGCGGGAGACGCTAGGGGCTACTACTGATACCAAGAACACAACAGATGCCATGAAACCTAGTTGTGTAATGTGAGCAGAACAGTGACTCACGGGTGTTCTGACAGACGCAGCTTTACGCAACATACATGTCTCTCATCCAGAGTGTTTGGAAAGCATCTCCATGACCGCATAGTTTGGACATTAAAATGGCTTAGTGTGGATGTGGCTTTGGTCTGCATGGGGGGCCTTTATACATTGTCTTGGACATTGTGCTGTAGTAAATCCAGGGTGTGAATTATGGGGGGGTTGTCCCCCCTAATGGTGGGGGGTGTCCTAAAACAGACAATACCATTGACATCGCCTGAATAGCTCGAGTGTATGTGCGTGGGAAAAAAACGCTCGTTCAAGGCATTCATCCCATGCAAGACATAGAGCAGCAATTCCAATGAAGCAAGTTGTTTTCTAAAATAACGAACAAAGCAACAAAGCTGAAATAAAAGCTTGTGTTTTACCTGTCAATCAGACACGTTTGGAAGCAACCCAACAACCAATCTCCAGAAACTCAAGAAAAAGTTCAATTAAGCCCTATAATGATAGCACATAATAGCAACATGGAAGTGATATTTGCAACAAATACAGAAGTCCTTCCATTTGTACTGAGATTTAAATCGCAGAATGGTTAGTATATGTTAGTATATGTTAGTATATGCGAGGAACGGCAGCCAGTGGGGTTTCTGGTGCCCCTGTAATGAGTATGACTAGGGGTGTTCAATTCCAGAAATTTGGGAATTGAC
>JAVLUX010000021.1:1970000-2005000 GCA_032164185.1 Moxostoma hubbsi
CTATAGTTTATTTATTCATTTATTTATGTACAGTAGAAGCATTTCTGGATTTCTTTTCCCACTGTAAATGCCCTCGGGAGAGACATGTATGATGTGCTCTGGGACAAATGCATTTGTAGTGGGGTTTTTTAAACTATGAATAAAGCTTTAAAATGCGGTCAAATGCACCCAAGAGTAATCTCATAACATATTCCATACCTCCGTGTCTTGAAGCCCAGCTCAGCGTTTTCCTGATCTACCCATCCACAGCCTCGCTCCTTGTTTTACCAGGAATATGTGTCATACAACTCGTCTGGCTCTTAGTCTGCAGTGAAAAGCAAAGAGAGGGCAGGCAGAGGCCACATTCATTTTTCAACACACCTCAACTGTCATGGGGATGTACCATCACAAGTGCTTTGATGGATTGAGGATTGTGCGTGGTTTGTAAAACTGAGAATAGTTGGTGCGGGCAGACCAGAATGCAATTGGAGAGAGTTTTGTAAAGTTTAATGCTGATTGGAGTGGAGAATAAAAATTAAGATAAGGGAATTGTTACACTCCTATTACTTACTGTTGCCTAAAATAGGAGTCTTCTTATCTTTTCATTTGAACATGATAAGATGTTCTGTAATTCTGAAGGACACTGCTTATGCTTATTTTCACTTCTTTTGTTTGAGGCAAGTCCCTTATTTTTAGCGTGTTTTTCCAGACCAGGTCCCTTTTGTTTTCTTTGGAGTCCTGGTAACTCTACAGCTGGTACATCAATTTAATAAAAGAGCATTATTAACCATTCTTGAATTTTATTATAACAGGTTACTAATTGGAAAAGAAGCATGTTCTGAAAGATGGCTCTTCGACGGCGCATGTGCTGTTTGCGGTGTATTGGGAGTTTGTTGAATGGCCCTAAAGATGGCGAAGTTGCGGCACTTGGACAGCACGTGCGCTGTTTGCAGTGTAGTGGGAGTTTGTCGTATGGCACTAAAAACAGCATGGTTGAACAGCATATTTGCACTGTTTGCAGTGCAGTAGGAGGCTTGGTCACATGGCCTCACAACGTACGGTGCAGTGGGAGTTTGTTGAATGGCCCTAAAGATGCCGCAGTTGCGGCACTTGGACAGCATGTGAAACCGTCAATCTGCGCATTTTATCACGTGACTCTTTATGCATGACATTGCGGAGACTCACAGTATGTGGAGACTCATGCTACTCTCCGTGATCCACACACAACTCACCACACGCCCCATTGAGAGCGATAACCACTGATCGTGACCACGAGGAGGTTACCCCACGTGACTGGCCCAATTTGGTTGCTTAGGAGACCTGGTTGGAGTCACTCAGCACGCCCTGGATTCAAACTTGTGACTCCAGGTGTGGTAGTCAGCCCACTACTCGCTGAGATACCCAGACCCCAATTTATATTTGTTTATTTATTTTATTCAAGGCATGCAAGAACCAATTCTGTTCAGCATCAATGACATCAAATGCACCATATTTGATTCTATGCCAACACCAATGAGATTCAGGAGCTGCGGCAAGACTTGGAGCGCACAGGTAATATAGACTACTTTTATGCTTTTTTTGAGCTTGACAGCTACTGGTCACTGTATGCTTTTATTATGTGTGTGTGTGGGGGGGGGGGGGGGGGGGGGGGGGGGGTTAGTGCATGAACATTCTGCCAAACATCTCCTTTTGTGTTCTAAAGAAGAAAGAAAGCCATAGATCAACATTCAACTGTCATATTTCGCTGATAAATAAAAATAATCGATATCACTGATGTGAAACTTTAAAGCCTTGATAAATACTACATGCCGCAGCTACACAAAGCAGGATGTATGTATTAAGAAAAGCCCAGATAACCATAATAGCCTTCGCACCTCAGACGGCAGCCCTGGAGACAGATAAGACTTCTTGCTCGATCCCTCAGGCTGTTGTCAGAGATATCGCTGATGAAATGTATAGGCCGTACAGCTCTTGTGTGAGTGATGTGGGCAGATTGGTGACCATAATCTCGTGTGGTGCAGGGACCGCAGCAGGAGTACGCACCATGCCTTGAGCGCGATAGCTCGTCGCTCGCGCAGCTTTTCTCTTTGACTGATCTTTTTTTCATGGGTGAGACAGTCGGACAGTTTGGCGATACTTCCAGGAATGCATTTACTCATACTAATGGCATATAAAAGAGCAGAAAACGTCAAAGAGAGGTGCACTTGTTTGCGTGTGCATGTTTTAAAGCTACAGTTGCTTGTTTTTTCAACACTTGTGAGTGATGTGTAAAACCAAACGATTCTTTAAAGCACTACTGAATCAAATAAGTCCGCATTTAATCGATGAGATTAAAAGAGAGTTTAGAGCAAGATTACGGCAAAACAGCTACTCTAACACGTTGTATTCACTGGTTGCACTTCAAATGAATCATGTGGCTAGTATAGTTCAATTCGCTACTGAATGACTCTTTTGAGCCAGTTCTTTAAATGATTCGCTCAAAATGACTCAGCAACACACTTGTTAACGGTTTGAATCAGACAAATCCTTCACTGAGTGAACTCACTGAATCAAAGCAGATTGAATCAACACCTGACTCATTTACTGAGTCATGTCTCACTCGAAATGAATCAAGAATTGTTTTGTTCGTAGAAGTTCATGAACCATAAACCAGGCATAACACTTGTCAAAAGAAACACATTTGCAAATACAAATTTACTCACCATCGTGCTGTTTAAATTCACTTTCATTGTATATTTTTTCCATAGTAAGTAAATGGTGACTGAGGTTGTCATTCTGGACAGCATCTCTTTTTGTGTTCCCTGCGAGAAAGTAAGTTGTAGAGGTTTGGAACAACATGAGTTTGAGTAAATAATGTAACAATGTCTGAATGTTTGAAATGAGCTTTGTAGGCAGCCAGGGCTGGACTGGTAATCTGGCACGCCGGGCATTTTCCCGGTGGTCCGACGCACTTTGTGGGCGATCAGGGGCGGACTGGCCATCGGGAGAACCGAGCGGGCCGGTGGGTGGGTCTGTCTAAAAGCATCCGAGGATGCACCTCATGTAGTTAGACTAATAAGTGCACCTAAATCACTCCTGCTTGTGACCAATAATGTGAGACTCTTTATTGGCAGAAATTATGATTAGAGATAAGGGCGAGCTCGCACTTCTTTAAACTTTCTATTCCATTTGTTTTAAGCAGTAAAGCTCAAATTAAAAATGGAGGCCCTTTGTGGCCATAGTGAACTTTTATCTTAAAGCTCCTCTCAGATAATGCAAGCCATTGGGGTTCAGTGTCTTGCCCAAGGACACTTCGGCATGTGGAGTCATGTGGGCCAGGAATCGAACCACCAACCCTGCAATTGGTGGCCGACCCGCTCAACCACCTGAGCCACAGCTGCCCCTATAGTGCATGACTATAAGGCGACTCATAAATTGAAAGTGTCACAAAAGCACCGCAAAATGATGTAGTGCCATCGGTTAGGTTAAGGAGGTACGATTTATTATTTTAAAACTCGATTTACCATTAAACTCTTTGGGTAATTTTGTCACTGTAAACGCCATTTTGTAAAAATGTCACCACAGGCACGTAATTCCCATGAGATCAGGATGACCAGACCACAATTTAAGTCGTTATTCATGGGAAACCTTCCCCTCTGCTGAAGCTCTCAAATCTCATATTTTAATAAGGTGCAGTTTGAGGTCCGTGCGGAGATGTTCTGATAAAACGGAATATGAATGGGGTCAAAGATAAACACAAAATCTTTATGATATAAAGGATTAGTGTGGATGTAAATGCGGATGCATATCGTGTCACGCATGCAAGCAAGAGACCTAAGAGCAGAGGAACGGTCCACAGAATTCATTATTGACAGGAACTCAACAGGGTGTGCTGAGTGACTCCAGTCAGGTCTCCTTAGCAACCAAATTGGCCCGGTTCCTAGGGAGGGTAGAGTCACATGGGGTAACCTCCTCGTTGTCGCTATAATGTGGTTCTCGCTCTCGGTGGGACACGTGGCGAATTGTGCATGGATGCCGCGAAGAATAGCGTGAAGCCTCCACACACGCTACGTCTCAGCGGTAATGCTCTAAACAAGCCACGCGATAAGATGCGAGGATTGACGGTCTCAGACGTGGAGGCAACTGAGATTTTCCCTCCGCCACCCGGATTGAGGCGAGAGTCACTACGCCACCACGAGGACTTGGAGCGCATTGGGAACTGGGCGTTACAAATTGATGAGAAATGGAAAAATAAAAAAAGACATGAACTCAAAAGCACAGCAGGGCTGGCAAAAAGTAAGAGACCTGGCACCAACTGCAGAGGGAAGGCAATGAGTGTGTTCGTAGGCATGTGTGTGTCGTGGCCGTGTGAAAGCAGATCACTGAGAAATCCTCAGTGAAGAGTGTGTTCTTAGGTGTGTATGCGTCATGGCAGTGTAGAGGGTAGATCCGAGAGGAATCCTCTAGTGAAGAGCGTGTGGGCACAAAGGCAAGCGCAGCAGCACGTTGGAAGGTAAACACACTCCAGACACACGGGCAGAGACTGGCAAACAACACAGAAACATGAGACAGTGCCAACTGAGGTAGAGTGAGCAAGGTGAGTTACTAGAACACACAACAACAATCTAGCAAAGAACATGAAACAATGAAGGGTTTAAGTAGGCAGACAATCAATGGAGAACAGGTGCTGTCAGCATGCAAATTAGTGGCATGATCAGCGTTCCCATGGGAACAATCAGTTATCCTTAGCAAGTCCATCGCTCTCTGGGATAGTGAATATAAAAGCTAAAACAACAGAATGGAAGCTTGCAACATGTCTTAGCCTGGGAAATTTTACTTGTTTAACTTTTACTCAAGGTGAGGACATATGAAAGTGGATGACAAAAGTGCAATGCAAGGCTTGTAAAAATGCAATGTTTTTTTGAGGATAGTTTCATGTAATCAGACTTCTGACCTTCAGCGTATCGGCTGGTCTACCTCGATACGACCAACCTCAGTTTGTGTTTTTATGTGTCATTTATCTCAAATTAAAGATACCACCATAACGGTCTGACATGGAATTGAACTGACAATGTGGTGTAGTGGCTAGAGCACAGGGCTGCTAATCAGAAGGTTGCTGGTTTGATCCCCACAGCCACCACCACTGTGTCCTTGAGTAAGGCACTTAACTCCAGGTTGCTCCGGGGGGATTGTCCCTGTAATACGGGCTCTGTAAGTCGCTTTGGATAAAAGCGTCTGCCAAATGCATAAATGTAAACGTGATATAATCAGAATTATTTAGAGCATGGACAAAAACTGATAGTTGGGCATGTGGCGAATGCTACATTATTTTGTGGCAGACTTGGGGGATCTTGCTGTAATACGTCGATCGATTACTGCGATGGAGTCGAAATTCTGAGTTGGTTACAAGAATCGGGGATGTCGAGAAATGGATTGATTATCTGGAGTCATCGGAGAGGGAATTAGCAGCGAACCCGCTAGCGACCCAAGACGGACTTGGAACGCATTTTGGAAAAGTTGCAAGACCTTGAGAATCGTAACCGACGAAACAACGTCCAAATTGTTGGAATTCCTGAGCATGAGGAAGGCCGAGATGTGGTGAAATTCCTCGACGAGCTCTTCCCGAGTCTAACAGGCCATAAGCAGGAAATCGAGCAAACTCACAGAGTTCGGGCTTGGAGATTGGCTGAGAGAGACAGACCCCGATAAATTCTGACCAAATGTCTGAGATCATCCGATAAAGATGTTACGCATCTCATGTTACGTGAGGCGAGGAGTAAAGGAAGACTTTCTTGGAAGAACCACAACATTTTCTTGTTCCTGCATTTTGCAAATTCGACAAGAGAGAAGTGTGATCGATTCAAGGAATGCAAGGAATAACTCTTACATCAACGAAAGATGACTGCACTGATGATTCCGGCCAAATTGAGAATAGATACTAAGGATGGCCACAAAATATTTACATGACCACATCAAGCATTGTCTTTCATAGAGGCAATGGGGTGAATAAGCCATTTGGTGTTTCTCACGTTGCTCCCAAGTGAGCTTGACTCACTAAACATTCACTTGACCATCCGAGGAAGCTGGGCACCTTTTTTGTTTCGTTTTGTGCTGGCTCTGCCTAGCGGCTGGAGTTTGTTTTGTGGAATAACACTCCTTCGGGATAGTGTGGATGAATCTGCATGTTCATTGTGCTTTTGCCTCCTATTGGCTGGAGTTTGTTTTGTGGAGTATTTTTTGCAGGACATTGGAAGGATTAGGTCATCTGCTGCACTCATGAACAGCCGGGTCACTGAACATTCGTTTGACTGCCCAAAGAAACTGAACGGATTTGTGTGTGTGTGTGTGTGTGCTGGTTCCGCTAGTGTAGCCGGTCCTACCCGCTCCGCTCTGCACGGGACTCGAACCGACATCTCCGGTGTGGGAGGCGGGTGCGCTAACGAGGAGGCTAAAGGCTACAGCCTCTAGCGTCAGTCGCTAGTGCACCTCTTGAGGCCAGGAGTGTGAGGTTTATACACATTGCACAGCTATCTACCAGCTGGCCCCCGTTACACTCACCCCCCCTAAACCTCACTCCCATCCCACTTCTGACACCATTGTAGCCAGTCCTACCCGTTCCGCTCTGCACGGGACTCGAACCGACGTCTCCGGCGTGGGAGGCGGGTGCGCTAACGAGGAGGCTAAAGGCTACAGCCTCTAGCATCAGTCGCTAGTGCACCTCTTGAGGTCAGGAGAGTGAGGTTTACACACTGCACAGCTATCTACCAGCTGGCCCCCGTTACACTAGCGGCTGGCGTTTGTTTTGTGGAGGAACACACCTTCAGGACAGTTTTGTGACTGAATCTACACGTTCTTTGTGTTTCTTCTACCTGTTGCCTGGAGTTTGTTTTATAGATTATTTTCTGTTAAGTAATTCTGTCACAAAAATTTGTACAGAAGCACCGGACTCGAGCAATCCGACAGCAAAGTTGACGCGGGAACTCTTGTAGGCGTACACAGACTTTTTGAGATTAGAGGGATGGACACCGGTTGGCACTGTCGTCCACGGGGTTTGTTTGGTTCAGGGGGAAGTTCGGAGTTTGACTGTTGCACCAATGTTGGAATGTGAACGGGTTGGGGCACCCCATAAACATAAAGAAGGTTATTTCTTTTCTTAAGAGTAAGAAATATGATATAGTGTTTCTTCAAGTAACGCATTATCCCCACAGGAAGCTAAAAAAATGGGCAAGATATGGGGTGGGCATGTTTTCTTTGGGGCTATGCCTACCCAAGATATTGTTTTATTATTATGCATTTGGTTTCAGACATTTGGCTCACGGGTCGCTTCCACCTGAAAGAGCCCCTCCTTGGTTTTATATTGAACAGGAATTATTCCCCCATTGCAAAGCCTTTCTATCAAACTAATCGGAGAAGGTAAGTTACACCCCATTATCTCGCATTTGCACTCAGTATGGACAAAAGTGTCCAGAGTGTTTAATTCGGACATTTATTTAAACGTTCCCTCAAGCATACGGCTGAACCCTAAATGATGTATTAATAAGTCCCCTTTCTGCTGGTCAGACTGGATTGGGAGGGGGGTTTATTACACCTGGTGACCTATATGAGAGTGTAGTGTTGAGATCTTTTGAGAATTTGGTTCAACATTTTGGTATTCCCAGAGCTCAGTTTTATAGGTATATAAGCTGCACCACCTGCTCTGTATTATTTTTGGGAATAGCAGCACACACAACCCTGAAGCAGCAGATACTCTAAGAGAGAGTTACAAAAAATCAACAGCATTTGTGGCATAATGTTGATTACCACGCAAATTCATTTCGATTCGTCCCTCATTTTCAGAGAAAAATCGAGGTTACAGTGAGATTTACTGTCATTTTAGGGTTACAGCGTTAGTCGTCATGGCAACGAATTTAGAAAATTGGAAATAACTTTGCTTAGAAAAGGTTATCACACTAAAATCATGTTAATGCACATATTGTTTATGTCTTGTGTCTATACATTTGAAAGAGTGAGTTATTTTAACATTTACAAATTGGTCCCATTGACTTCCATTGTAAATGCCTCACTGGAAACCAGATTTGTTTTTAAGGAAAGGAGGGACAAGTCAAAATAATTTTTTGTGGTTTTCAACATTAACCATAACTTAACTTATAGCCATTAACTTAAGACTTTGTCTAACAATTAATCGGACTAGCTGAAGATGTTATAGAAAGCCTCACAGCCGAGTTGTCTTTAGTAATTAACATTGCATTATCAGTGTTGCCAACTAGTTTCAATGGAAAGTAGCTAAAGCCTGCTAGAAAAGTCGCTAAATGTCGCTAGATGATGTCCTATGCTAATTAACATATTAGTGATGTCACTGCATCTCATTTGCATTGTGCATAGTATCCTCCCTTTACATGCGTTTGCTTCTCTGTGCTTTCCGTACATACTGTAATACCCGATTAAATCCCCATATCAATCAATCACTCAGAGAGAAAGTTAGAAGAGACGGTAACTTTCTTATCGTTTCTCTCACACATCGTTCAGCCATAACAAACCACTATGTGCATATTTACAAAAATCTATGTGCATGTGTAGAAAAAACTGCATGTTTACAATTTTTTTTTGCATATTTACAAAAATAGTTGACAACGCTGTTTGCACATGCGTAACTCATTCACGCTTATGTCAGCTGCCGTGCCGTCAACTGATTGTGCTGCTCCGCCTCCAAGTCCAGGCAGGAAAGCAAGACCACGTGCTCGTGGGGCAGTATTGGCGACTTTCTTCTACGGAAGTAGCTAAGGTATGTCCAAATAGTCGCTAGATTTGTCGCTAGTCGAATAAAAGTCGCTAAAGAAGTCTGAAAAGTTGCTAAAGAGGTCTGAAAAGTTGCTAAAGAAGTCTGAAAAGTCGCTAAAGAGGTCTGAAAAGTCGCTAAAGAAGTCTTAAAAGTCGCTAAAGAGGTCTGAAAAGTCGCTAAAAAGGTCTGAAAAGTCGCTAATGAAGTCTGAAAAGTCGCTAAAGAGGTCTGAAAAGTCACTAAAGAGGTCTGAAAAGTCACTAAAGAAGTCTGAAAAGTCACTAAAGAGGTATGAAAGTTGCTAAAGAAGTCTGAAAAGTCGCTAAAGAGGTCTGAAAAGTCGCTAAAGAAGTCTGAAAAGTCACTAAAGAGGTATGAAAGTTGCTAAAGAAGTCTGAAAAGTCGCTAAAGAAGTCTGAAAAGTCGCTAAAGAGGTCTGAAAAGTCACTAAAGAAGTCTGAAAAGTCACTAAAGAGGTCTGAAAAGTCACTAAAGAGGTATGAAAGTTGCTAAAGAGGTCTGAAAAGTCGCTAAAGAAGTCTGAAAAGTCACTAAAGAAGTCTGAAAAGTCACTAAAGAGGTATGAAAGTTGCTAAAGAGGTCTGAAAAGTCGCTAAAGAGGTCTGAAATGTCGCTAAAGAAGTCTGAAAAGTCGCTAAAGAGGTCTGAAAAGTCGCTAAAGAAGTCTGAAAAGTCACTAAAGAGGTCTGAAAAGTCGCTAAAGAAGTCTGAAAAGTCGCTAAAGAGGTCTGAAAAGTCGCTAAAGAAGTCTGAAAAGTTGCTAAAGAGGTCTGAAAAGTCGCTAAAGAAGTCTGAAAAGTCACTAAAGAGGTCTGAAAAGTCACTAAAGAAGTCTGAAAAGTCACTAAAGAGGTATGAAAGTTGCTAAAGAAGTCTGAAAAGTCACTAAAGAAGTCTGAAAAGTTGCTAAATCCAGCAACAGTCCTTAAATTGGCAACACTGTGCATTATGGGAAAAGTACGATTCTGAACAGCTTAAAAAAATGGCCGACGATAGGCGCTCAACACAGTTTTCCTTTGCGGAATATAATTGCCTATTAGAAGAATGCAACGTTTCAAAAAAAGATTGTAAATGTCAAATTCTGCGATTTTAACCCAAATAATAAAAAACGTAAAGAATTTTGTCACCATCGTAGAAGTCTTTGTCTGTCAGCTGACAGTTATTTTCCATGGCAACATGGAATATAAGCAAAAATGAGGTCACAGGTCATGCATTTTGGTCTTAATCTAGTCTAAGACTTGACTTTATGCATCCAGCTACTGAACTAACACTGAACACTTGTGTTTTTATAAATGAACATTAACCAAGATGAATAAATGCTGTCTTGTTAGTTGTGTTATATGAAAAAGAAGCACATTTTCTATTCTCAAAATGTTCCTTTCTGGCTTTCCTCTCTAGAAGCACACATAGCAATCTGAACAAATGATGTGCCAGAGGTATAATTGTGTTTCC
The DNA here is from genome assembly GCA_032164185.1 of Moxostoma hubbsi. Taxonomy (NCBI): domain Eukaryota; kingdom Metazoa; phylum Chordata; class Actinopteri; order Cypriniformes; family Catostomidae; genus Moxostoma; species Moxostoma hubbsi. The sequence continues at coordinate 1,980,211 of JAVLUX010000021.1, forward strand.
ATTCACACATTTTGCGGTTGACAATATTTCCATCTGCTGCATATCAGGAGCAAGTCGATACATTGTCATCTGAGCATGCGTCCTTATCTCTTGCTCCCCAAATGACCTTACAGGTATGATTTTTATTGAGATAAATACATCCACAGATTTTAATCTTACAATCCCATATCTGCTTCCTGAGGAACGTTCTAGCATTCGGTGGTAAAATTAGATAAGTAAATAAAACTCTGAGCTGCAGCTATGAGAATCACTCCTCGCTCGGCACATTTAAAATTTGCCACCTCCCGCAGAAGCCCGAGAGCCTTAAATGAGGGTCATTTTGTCGGGTAATAGCAGCTCTCTCCAGAGAATCATCTAGTTTTGTCTGTAACAATGGCCTGCCTCAGAGAATCAACCTCTTGACAAGGAAAGAATGTAATCAGCTCCTCAGTTGCTCCTCTTTCTTCCTTCTCTCTCTCTCTCCATTGTAACATGCGATAGCGAGACAAACAGACCCAAATGCAGAGGAACAATTCAAAGGAGTTATTTACAAGAAATGTGAGCAGTCAATGTGGACGTCGAGGATCCCGGGGAGGGATGACGGAGAAGTGCATGCTGTGGCCGCCAAGGGGCAATCCGTGAAGAGGGTGTCCGACACACGGGCAACCAACAGATACATGAGACAGGACCAACTATGCAGAGAGAGTGAGGTCAGTTACTTCACACCACACAACAATCTAGCAAAGATACTGAGAACTCGTCACTACCCCAACAGAGCAGCCGCAGCCATCCACCAGGGGAGCAGGGGCTCCTAGCTGACCGCCTGGAGTGCTCTGGGCTGCTGCTAGGGACAGAGGAGTCCCCTACCAGCCGCTAAAACGTGGCGGGGTCAGAGAGCCACAAGCAGGGAGAGGCTCCTGGCCGACTGCATGGAGCGGGAGGACCACTGCCAGGGGCTGGAAGACTGCCTCCAATCCGCTCGTGTAGGTGTGGCTGTCGTCCGCTAGAGGGTGGAGGAGTAGCCGAATGCGGGGTTATTATTTTGTTTTTGGTTGGTATATCATTGTTACAGTGTGTAAGAACACTGTAATATTGTATTTTTGTTATTATTGTTTTCCCCCTCCCCTTGTCCCCTCCCAGATCAAGGAAGATGGGGATGACCTGCCAGCAGACAGGGCTGGAAGGGCACGCCCTCCCCTGGAAAAGAGGGGGAGGGGGGATGAGAGAATGAGGGAGAAACTTGGCAGTGGGAGGGCGGCGCCAAGGCGTGATTCCGCACACCCGGCCCCTAATTAGTCTGAGTAAGACCGAGAGCCCTCTTTTAGCCCTACTGCAATTGAAATTTGAAATAGGATCTTAAGATAAATATAAATGTATATTATTTTTGTTTGTCTTGTTGTTGTATTGTTTGTTTGTTTGAGCCTCTGTCTAAAGATGGCAGTGCAACAGAGATAGAGTTACGGGCATCTGCCCGACACGTGTGTGTGTGTGTGTGTGTGTGTGTGTGTGTGTGTGTTTGTCTTTTTGTTTCAGTTTATTAGTAAAATATAATTTATATTGTCAAGCCAGTTCTCCCCTCCTCCTTTCCATTGAGCTGTGTTAATTAAGTGTTTATTAAGTGTTTATTAAATGCTTATTAAGTGTTAATTAAGTGTTCATTAAATATTTATTAAGTGTTAATTAAGTGTTTATTAAGTGTTTATTAAATGTTTATTAAGTGTTTATTAAATGCTTATTAAGTGTTAATTAAATATTTATTAAGTGTTTATTAAGTGTTTATTAAGTGTTTATTAAGTGTTTATTAAATGTTTATTAAGTGTTTATTAAATATTTATTAAGTGTTTATTAAGTGTTTATTAAATGTTTATTAAGTGTTTATTAAGTGTTAATTAAATATTTATTAAGTGTTTATTAAGTGTTTATTAAATGTTTAAGTGTTTATTAAGTGTTTATTAAATGCTTATTAAGTGTTAATTAAATATTTATTAAGTGTTTATTAAGTGTTTATTAAGTGTTTATTAAGTGTTTATTAAGTGTTAATTAAGTGTTTATTAAATGTTTATTAAGTGTTAATTAAGTGTTTATTAAGTGTTTATTAAGTGTTAATGATGAATAGTTTACTATTAGACTTTTTGCATTTTGATATTATTTAATTTAATTTCTATACATTTTATTTCTTTTGCTTATTTTTAAGCATTACACTAAACATTTTTATTGTTATTAAATATTTATGAAAACAGCATAAAATCATTTAAATATAGGTAACACTTTACAATAAGGTTTCAATGGTTGACATTACTGAACATTATTAATATGAGCATTTATTCATCTTAGTTCATGTTAATTTGAACATATACTAATATATTTTATTTATGTATCAAATGTTATTAGTTAACATAAGTTAATCCTCTATGCACTAACATGAGCTTACAATGAATTTGCATCTTTATTAACTAACATTAACAATGATAACAAATGCTGTAAATATGTTTTTTGTAAAGTGTTACAATATATTATATATATATATATTATTTTATATTGCAGATTGCAGTAATAAGTATATTTTTGTGCACTGCATGAGGTTTTAAAAAAATGTCCTCCTGAAAGCTGCATTGACTATTTACAGTGAAATGGAGAGTGACTCAGACAAGCATTTGGTGATATTAACCAACTAACTTAGCTAAAGTTATTAGCACTGTAAAAGTGGGTCAAGGAATGAGGAACAGAACCTTAATCTTCTTAGTATGTTTAAAAAACAACATTCATATGTGAAGAAAAAAAACACACTGGGTCACGCTAAATATGTAAATGTATGCAAATCCAGATCTTTTCCTTTACTCTTTCATCCTCTTACATGCTGTGAAGCCATTAAAAAAGTTGCAATTATTCAGGCTGGTTTATTTGGGCACTGTTTCATAGTGCAAGAAGTTGCTACAGTTGGGTCATTCCTGTTATACAGAATAACTTTTGAACTCTGTACGGTTTTAAAAAATGAATATGCTTGTAGTGTAATTTAAAGAAATAGTTCAAATTAAAATAGTGCTACTTAGGAGAACGTTAGCCTCATTCACCATTAACCTTCAGTGCATCGTTTTCACATATAATTAAAGTGAATGTGATCCACATGAAGTAAGAAAGTCATCCGGGAAAGTTAGCCATTGCTCAGTGAAGAATTGACAGTTAGCTTCCAGAAAGTTGTCAACTTATCAACTTATTCATCTTAATATTCGCTTCACCATGTTTTGTAATCTTAAAACGATCATTCTAATTTCTAGAAATGTGAACAGTATTCTTAACAATTCTTAACACTGATACTTACAAACGCTTGTGCTGTTGTTTTCCCTCCAAAGTGATGTCACTTCCTGGAGGATGATGATGTCAGCTCACGTTTGTCAGCCAAAAGGAAATCGCAAAAGACATGGAAAGCAATACTAACCCTTGATCGCTGTTCGGGTCATTTTTTTTGTAATATTTGATTTGGTGACTTTTCCTAAACTTGCCACCTGAACCCACAAAACTGCGTCCCTTTGAAGGGCAGATCTCTTGATGTGGGACTAACCAGTCATGAACAACGAACCCACCCGACGGTCGTCATTTCATGTAATTTTGGAGTCCCCCAATGCATTACATTTGAAAAATGGAGTAATTTAGAGATAAAAAGGCTCAAACTATACCATAGAATCCCCCCAAAAATGCAAAACTTTAGTGTTTTTATTTTAGTTAAGATATTTTTAATACATTTCTAACACAAAACTATAAACTGATAAGCATTTAAATCAATTTTTCCAATAAAAGGTGTTTCGTTTATAACATTTTGATTAGAAAAATTCGGAAAACATGAAGAAACATCTAGAATAGCCTTAACAAATGGCCAATTTTTCTTTTAAGAAGGTCATTGTGATATTGCGATCAAATTCAGCTAATGTGGTTTCCATCTTTAATAATTGTGAATTTAACAATGATATTTGATCCAATGCATCAAGACATATTGAGGACATCACAATGTACTGCACGGTAGGAGCGACCCACACACTGTACATTTTCATGACCAATAATCCACGGGATATTTACTCATTTAATAGTGCTCAGGCAAAACTGGGTAACAGCAGCTCTCCAACGGCGCTAATGAACTTTGTCTGTGCAGCTGTTTCTTTAAATAAACCAATGACTCATTGTGAATGATTGTGGTATTTTTTTACCATGTAAGATGTTTCACCTAGCAACTCTTGAGTCTAAAGGACAAAGCAGGGTATGAACACTTTCTCCTTTATTCTTGATGGATATTATGTTGGATAGAAGCATTTCAGTCACATCAATTTGACCTTTATCTGTATTTTGCAGTACATTCATTTATTCATTCACTTAGCAGTCACTTTTATCGGAAGCGACTTACAAATGAGAATAAAACAAGCAGAAGTGATTCATGCACGGGACAAAACAAAATGTCAAATTACAATTTAGTAGTACTGAAATGCTACAACATAAATGCACTGATTGTCTAAGATTATGTATGATTACATGCGCAATATCAGATCAAAATACAGAAGCGATTCATTGCATATCTAGTGGATTATATTAAGGCATGGATTGCATGAGGACGAAGTTCAAAAACAACTAGTTTTAGGATCCGCTGAGGGAAATCATTCAATGTTTCAATGCAATGATAAAAAGAGAGATGTGGGTATTAAAACAAGTATGAAGTTCATATAAGTTCATCCATGCGTGCTGATGGAACAAACCCTTGATTATAATAATACCCTTGTTTTTGTGTGCCAATGGGGAGGAAGCTGCATAATGTACCATTTTTACAGCCCTCTATGAATGCATCATAATATTTTAATGTGCATCTATTTAAATTATTGAGCAGATGTGCTAGACACATTCAGGTGATAATGTGCTTTTAAATCTACACTACATTGATTTTAAGCAAACATGTTTTTTTTTTTGCATTATACCGCATGTATTACTGCACTAAAGGCATTCGCCACAGATCTCGCCGTTTGACTCCCAGCAGCTCGTGTATGATCGCCTCATCTCAAACGTGCCGTGTTCTCTTGTGTGTAAAAGAGAGATGTCATTCTTAGTTCTTTTTGCGATGCCCTGGGCCACAGAGAACATCAAAACCTGTGATACGCCAGAAAGGAAACCTTTTCAGAACAGTGGGAAAACGTTGAAAATGGTTTGCGGCTACAGAATGAAAGTGCTATGGATGGATCTTTTGCTTTCTTTAGAAAGATATCCGTTTAGTAGCGTTGCTCGGGGGATTTAAAGCAGTGGAGGTGATCAAAGCGAGCGTGGATGCCGCCAGCACAGAACAGATAACAATATGTCAGCACGAATAATTGAGCACACCAGATAAAATGCATTTCGCAACGCAGCCATTGTTAATACAGCAGCGTGACCGCATGCATTTGCAAGCAAGATGAGATGCTGGAGTCAGAAAGCATGCTGTTGAGTTGAGGAAACACTCTTGATGATATATCAGAGAAATGTTTGCCGAGATGAATAACGGTGATTATGCAGATATAACCAAACTTTAACTTTTTATCCAGGAGGTTTAATCTGAAGTGTTGGAGAATGTCAACACGGTCTCATGGCTGTGGCTCAGGTGGTAGAGCGGGTTGTCCACTAATCGCAGGGTTGGTGGTTCGAATACCAGCCCACACGTCTCACACACCCTTGGGCAAGACACTAAACCAACCTGTGGCAGGCTAGTGCCTTGCATGGCAGCTCTGCCGTCACTGGTGTGTGTGTGTGTGTGTGTGTGTGTGTGTGTGTGTGTGTGTGTGTGTGTGTGTGTGTGTGTGTGTGTGTGTGTGTGTGTGTGTGTGTGTGTGAGAGAATGGGTCACAGTGTAAAGCGCTTTGAATACAGCTAAGGTTAAAAAGGTGCTATATAAGTGCAGACCATTTCCTGGTGCCGAAACCCAGGATAAGGAGGAAGGTATGCTGCTATGGTGTCATCTTCGCCACTGGAGGAAGTGTTCTGATCCCTCGCCAGCATCCACCAGCCTTAACACCAGGCCCTCTTGGATCTGTGGGCGAAGCAGCAGCAGCGTTTCAAGGTGCTCCTTTGAGGCCAAGAAGAGGACTGATGGGCATTGCGGAGCTTGGTACACACAGCACTGAACCCCCATGTGACGCTGGCGCAAGATGACCCAGAGGCCAGATGACCCATGGAAGTGGGCTCTCTCCCTCTTCCAGTGGACTGGGCCGTCTTTTATCTCCCCCGACTCTCACTGTGAACATGGAAATGATAATTAGTGACAATTCATCTCAGGTGAGTGTCCTTACCACTTTCTCCCCAAACGGGTCACTTGACCACGCCCCCACCCCATTAACCCCTTTACAGCGTAATAGTGAATGTTTTCTTTTGCTGTTGGACCACAGCAAAATAAGGTGAGAAAATGTATATTTGCTGTGATCTCCCTTTCACACTTATACAAGTTTACAATGCAATCGTTTATTTCGGCGTTCCACACTAGGTTATGTGAAAAGGGTCCATTCGCCATCTTCGCAGTTGTTATGAGACCATGTTCAAGATCACCAACCCTACTTCTCACCAGTCACCAGCATAACCATTGGTGACCCTAAACTCTAACCCAAATCCTTGCGTTCAACCAAGATTCTTCACATTCTCAGTGTATTGTGTTTCACTCTTTGCTTATGAACTTTCAATAACAAATCACATGTCCACTCTGAATTTCATACGCATAACCAAATCACTGTGTGTTGGATTTATGCGGCACGCCCTGAGACAGCGCAGGTCCGTAGCCTCTGTATCAGGGGCATGTATCTGCGCTTTGAATTATTCAAACAATGTGGAGCAGCTGCTGGGAGACTTGAACTCACACAGCCTACAAATTTGCCTGCGTTTCATCGCTCGTGATCTCTCGCCGAATGCGTGAAAAGATAATTATCTTTGTGAATCTGAGAGCTGAACTCCATCCGCACAATGAGCAATTAGACGAGCAAACTGCTGGCTTGATGGATCAGACGCTCTTAGAGTTGGCAGTCGTTGAAAGGAAAATGAAAGGGAACTTCTGTGACACACACCTGTCCAACAACAAATCATCTTCAACACAGTTTACACGAGTTTCAATGGTTTCATTTGGAAAAATGCCAGCTTGATCTGGAAAAAGAATAAAGGGAGAGTACTAAAGTGCTGTTTCTAAAAGCATATGTAAGAGAAAGCACATAACAACAGCTAAATGTTCAACTGTCAAGTGTTTTCAAGCTCACGCTGATACAGATATACAGTACAAGCACTTAATGCAGATATCACAGGTTCATTCACGATTGTCTCAAATGAATAAAACCTTGTAATTTCACTCACAAAAACTAAGCGGTACCATTGTTCAATGATGGAATTAGATGCTAATTCTATGATTTTTTTGATGCTATTGTATCAAATTATTACCATGTTCAAGTATCATGTCCATGGCATTTACATGCTACTCATAGGTACTTCAAAGAATACCATCATATATTTACAAAAAACATGGTATTAACATGGTACATGTGCAAAAAAACATGGTATTAACATGGTACATGTCCAAATAAACATAGTATTATAATGCCGTTTGTCCAAAAACATGGTATTACCATGGTACATGTCTAAAAACATGGTATTACCATGGTACATGTCCAAAAACATGGTATTAACATGGTACATGTCTAAAAACATGGTATTAACATGGTACATGTCCAAATAAACATGGTATTATAATGGCGTTTGTCCAAAAACATGGTATTAACATGGTACATGTCCAAAAACATGGTATTAACATGGTACATGTCCAAATAAACATGGTATTATAATGGCGTTTGTCCAAAAACATGGTATTAACATGGTACATGTCTAAAAACATGGTATTAACATGGTACATGTCCAAAAACATGGTATTAACATGGTACATGTCCAAAAACATGCTATTTACACGGAACTTGTCCAAAAACATGGTATTAACATGGTACATGTCCAAAAACATGGTATTATCATGGTACATGTCCAAAAACATGGTATTACCATGGTATATGTCTAAAAACATGGTATTAACATGGTACATGTCCAAAAACATGGTATTATCATGGTACATGTCTAAAAACATGGTATTATCATGGTACATGTCCAAAAACATGGTATTACCATGGTACATGTCCAAAAACATGGTATTTACACGGAACTTGTCCAAAAACATGGTATTAACATGGTACATGTCCAAAAACATGGTATTATCATGGTACATGTCCAAAAACATGGTATTAACATGGTAAATGTCAAAAAACATGGTATTACCATGGTACATGTCTAAAAACATGGTATTAACATGGTACATGTCCAAAAACATGGTATTAACATGGTAAATGTCAAAAAACATGGTATTACCATGGTACATGTCTAAAAACATGGTATTAACATGGTACATGTCCAAAAACATGGTATTAACATGGTAAATGTCAAAAAAACATGGTATTAACATGGTACATGTCTAAAAACATGGTATTACCATGGTACATGTCTAAAAACATGGTATTAACATGGTACATGTCCAAAAAAACATGGTATTATAATGGCGTTTGTCCAAAAACATGGTATTATCATGGTACATGTTAAAAAAACATGGTATTATCATGGCACATGTCTAAAAACATGGTATTATCATGGTATACATCCAAAAAACATGGTATTACCATGGTATACATCCAAAAACATGGTATTATCATGGTATACATCCAAAAAACATGGTATTACCATGGTACATGTTAAAAAAACATGGTATTATCATGGTATACATCCAAAAAACATGGTATTATCATGGTATACATCCAAAAAACATGGTATTACCATGGTATACATCCAAAAACATGGTATTATCATGGTATACATCCAAAAAACATGGTATTACCATGGTATACATCCAAAAACATGGTATTATCATGGTATACATCCAAAAAACATGGTATTACCATGGTACATGTTAAAAAAACATGGTATTATCATGGTATACATCCAAAAAACATGGTATTATCATGGTACATGTTAAAAAAACATGGTATTATGATGGCACATGTCTAAAAACATGGTATTACCGTGGTACATGTCCAAAAAACATGGTATTACCATGGTATACATCCAAAAAACATGGTATTATCATGGTACATGTTAAAAAAACATGGTATTATCATGGCACATGTCCAAAAAACATGGTATTACCATGGTATACATCCAAAAAACATGGTATTACCATTGAACACATGTCAGGCACATGTCTAAAAACTTGGTATTATCAAGGCGTTTGTCCAAAAACATGGTATTAGCATGGTACATGTCCAAAGAAACATGGTATTATCACGGTACATGTTAAAAAAAACATGGTATTATCATGGTACATGTCCAAAGAAACATGGTACATGTAAAAAAAATATGGTATTATCATGGTACATGTCCAAAGAAACATGGTATTATCATGGTACATGTAAAAAAAACATGGTATTATCAAGGCGTTTGTCCAAAAACATGGTATTATCATGGTACTTTTCCAAAGAAACATGGTATTATCATGGTACATGTAAAAAAAAAACATGGTATTATAATGGCATATGTCTAAAAACATGGTATTATCAAGGCACATGTCCAAAAACATGGTATTATCAAGGCGTTTGTCCAAAAACATGGTATTATCATGGTACTTTTCCAAAGAAACATGGTATTATCATGGTACATGTAAAAAAAAAACATGGTATTATAATGGCATATGTCTAAAAACATGGTATTATCATGGTACTTTTCCAAAGAAACATGGTATTATCATGGTACATGTAAAAAAAAAACATGGTATTATCATGGTACTTGTAAAAAAAAACATGGTATTATCATGGTACTTGTCCAAAAAAAAAACATGGTATTTCCATTGTGCATATCCAAAAACATGGTATTAACATGATGGATCATGTCTGTTTTACCATGAAACATTCAAAAATCAAGGTATTTACATGGAACTTGTCCAAAAACAAAAAAAAAACATGATACTACCAGTACATATCCAAAATACAAAAAGGGTACTTTCATGGTACCTGCCCAAAATAACAAAAAAACAACAACAACACACACACACACACACACACACACACACCTCTGAATATTGCTGTTACGAATACTGTGCTTGTTATTATCTACCTGCTCAGAGCCATGTGCAGATCATGAACTCTCTCTGACTATGATGTGTGAATTCACCGAGCTGTGCAGATGAATAATTTGTGAGCTGAAGTCTGAAGTAGGACAAATTCTCGCTGGTGTTTTACCCTGCAGGTTTCTCCTTAACCCCGCTGGAGAAGACACACTTCAGTCAGCCTCAACATTACATCAGATGTAAGCTCTGTCCTAGTGCACTGCCTTGCTGACACTTTCTAAGTCAACATCCTAACTGAAATGGATCCTTATAAGTGACTGAATACCACACAGCATCACTCCTAATTTTTAGCACTTCAGCCCACCGCACGAACAGCCAAACAACTGCCATTGAGATGAATGGGAATGCAAACGAATCCTGTTCTCCAGGTATTATAGACCTCTTTAAGTGCACCTCGGAAAACTAAACAAGCTGTCTAGGTTGGTAGCTCACTAGGTTTTGGAACTGCTTAGATACTCAACACATTTTCAATATAATTCTGTTTAACAATATTATTTCTGGATTTATTTCTCAATCTTCTGAATTCTGTTGCCTTGAGGTGAGTTGCTCAACACAAACACACAACTATATATTCTATCCTCTAACCCCTAACCCCTAACCTCTAACCTCTAACCCCTCACCCTCACAGAAAACATTCAGCATTTTTACATTTTCAAAAAACATCATTTAGTGATTTATAAGCTGTTTTCCTCATGGGTACCGACAAAATGTCCCCACAAGTTCAACAATTTTGTGTTTTACTATCCTTATGGGGACATTTGGTCCCCACAAAGTGATAAATACACGCGCGCACACACATACACACACACACACACACACACACACACACACACACGCTCACACGCACACACACACACACACACACACACGCACACACACACACACACACACACGCACGCACGCACACACACACACACACACGCACGCACACACACACACGCACACACACAAACACACTCACAAACACACGCACACTCACACACACACATATACACACACACACACACACACACACACAAACACACGCACGCACGCACACACACACACACACACACACACACACATACTCACACACATACACACACACACACACACACACACACACTCACACACACACATACTCACACACATACACACACACACACACACACACTCACACACACACTCACACACACAAACACACACACAAACACACTCACACACACAAACACACACACACACATACTCACACACACACAAACACACAAACACACACACACACTCACACACACACATACTCACACACATACACACACACACACACACACACACACTCACACACACACATACTCACACACATACACACACACACACACACACACACTCACACACACACATACTCACACACATACACACACACACACACACACACACACACTCACACACACACATACTCACACACATACACACACACACACACACACACTCACACACACACTCACACACACAAACACACACACAAACACACTCACACACACAAACACACACACACACATACTCACACACACACAAACACACAAACACACACACACACAGTCACAGAAGCTTTTTGTTCTCTGTTATAGACCTGTTTTCGTGCTCTTTCCCCTCATTTGACTCTTTTAGGATGCTGAAGCATCATAAAGCTGCAATTCTATATCAGCCGATAGGGTTGAAACCGTAGCGGACCCAGGGGTCTAACTGTTATTGGGAATGCATATGGCATGTGTACAGACAGACTAATCAATATGTGGTGGAGGAGAGTGCTATAATCAGATAACACGATCACATACTAAAACATTATGCTGTTTTCCACCCCATCCTCTAAGATGTTTCTGCAAACAGAGGGAAAAAAGCATTTCGACAGGAGACACTCCATTATTTCATTATCAGTGTTTGCAGTGTGATGTGAAAGTGTCTCGCCGTGGCTGCTGATGTGTTAGTCATTCATCTCACTTCCGTCCCGACCGAAGCTATCGGCGCGTGTAAGACAAGAACATCCGCATGAGCTGATAGAGTTTAAGATCAGCGTTCCTCTTCAAAAGACACACCCTTCCCTTTACACATGCACAATCACGACAAGCCAAACACGACCCGATGATACACAACGGCAGTCATAGGACAACAAAGGTGGCATCGATAGCTAAAACAACAACGTTACATGGAGAGCAAATGGTGAAGTCTCCATATACCATGAAATGGACCGCTGTCATAGCGTGAAGCCTGCAGCCTATATGGCGGGACATACACAGACTATCTGCAGCCCATCTTGGAATATTCCCGAATAACATCTTCAAATGGGGATGAACTGTTGGGCCAAAAATTGCTTTTCTGTTCTTTCATCCTCCCCCTGTCTCGAGCATCTCGTCTCAGAAGTCGATTGTTCCCGCTCCCTAATTGAACGTACTGTATCTCTTCTTGTTGTGCTATTTCTGTTCGGGAAATAGCCTGCAATTTGCTGTGTGAATGGAGCTGACGGGGGTGGATGAGTCCTCCATTCTGACCGAAACGCCGTGGAGAAGTCTCGCTGCAGACTTAATCACCAGTCTCCGCAGTCCCTTTCAAGTAATGCGACAATTAGTTATTCTTCTCCAGAGTCGAGCACGAGGGGAAAATAATCCTCCGGAGATTTGGTTAGCACCTGATAACTCAGCCGCTGGTAGCACGTGTTTTGCTTATTCTCAAAGGTTTGGGTCTCGCTGAACCGAAGAGATGTTAATCAGGAGGCAGAAGAGGTCTCGTCGTGACTCTTTCAGGTTTTCATAATCTTTGTGCTATAAATAACTAAACTTCCTCAAGATAAATGAGGAGATAAATTGTCCACCTTGCGGCCGCTGACTGAGCAATTTGCTCTTAATTACAGCCGCTTCACTGCGACATACAGGGCAGTGGTGGCTCAGCGGTTAAGGCTCTGGATTACTGACCAGAAGGTTGTGGGTTCAAGCCCCAGCACCGCCAAGACACCACTGTGTGGCCCTTGAGCAAGGCCCTTGACCCTATCTGCTCCAGGGGTGCCGAATCATGGCTGACCCTGCACTCTGACCCCAGCATAGCTGGGATATGTGAAAAATAAATAATTTCACTGTATATATGCAGAAATGTATGTATAATGTGTGACAATTGGGCAATTAAATTAAATTAAATACGACTTACTCTACAAACTCAGGCGCTAACGAAGATAAAAAGGAAAGTTTGAGTTAAAAAGTCATAATTATTAAAGTTTAAACTGCATTTTATTCTATATCCATTTCTTGTCCACTTTTCTTCCACATGGCACACATGTGCCATAGTAACACAATGTTTTTTGGGCATAATCTGTGGTAATACTGTGGATTAAACACTTACCTGTACACTAGTATTGCCATTGCTTCTGCACAAGGCACCATGTACTACTACTGTGATTTTTGGACATACCTGTACCATATTTTTGGACATTTGCTTAAAAATAGGAGTGGTGATGGTGTAGTGGGCTAAAGCACTGAACTGGTAATCAGAAGGTTGCTGGTTTGACCCCCACAGCCACCACCATTGTGTCCTTGAGCAAGGCACTTAACTCCAGGTTGCTCCGGGGGGATTGTCCCTGTAATTTTTTTGGACATTTCCATATTAATACCATTTTTAGGACATGTCCCAAAGAAAAACAATGTTTTTAGGACATTTACCATGGTAGTACCATGTTTTTGGACATGCACCATTGTAATTTCAGGATTATTGGACATGTACCATAGAAATACCATGTCTGTTGGAAATGTACTATGGTAGCACCATGTTTTGGGGCATTTACAACAGTAATACCATTTTTTAGGACATGTCCCATGGTAATAACATGCTTTTTCAACCACCACTGTGGCAATCTCATGTTTTAGGAGAAGTACGATGGCAATACCATGTTTTTTTGGACATGTACCATAGATATACCAAATCTTTTGGTCCTTTTCCATGGTAATACCATGTTTTTGGAGAAGTATGATGTCGACACGATGTTTTTTGGACATTTACCATATTAATACAATTTTTAGGACATGTCCCATGGCAATACCATGTCTTTTTTGGACATGTACCAAAGAAATACAATGTTTTTTGGACATTTATCATATTAATACCATGTTTTTTAACATCTACCATGGTTATACCATGCTTGTGGACAAGTACGATAACAATACTATGTTTTTGGACATTTACTTAAAAATAGGAGTTGTGGTGCTAAAGCACATAACTGGTAATCAGAAGGTTGCTGGTTTGATCCCCACAGTCACCACCATTGTGTCCTTGAGTAAGACACTTAACTCCAGGTTGCTCCGGGGGGATTGTCCCTGTAATAAGTGCACTGTAAGTCACTTTGGTGGGGGTGTAGTGGGCTAAAGCACATAACTGGTAATCAGGAGGTTGCTGGTTTGACCCCCACAGCCACCACCATTGTGTCCTTGAGTAAGACACTTAACTCCAGGTTGCTCCGGGGGGGATTGTCCCTGTAATTTTTTGGACATTTACCATATTAATACCATTTTTAGGACATGTCCCATGGCAATACCATATCTTTTTTTGGACATGTACCAAAGAAATACAATGTTTTTAGGACATTTACCATGGTAGTACCATGTTTTTTGGACAAGTATGATGGCAATACCATGTTTCTTTGGACATGTACCATAGAAATACCAAGTTTTTGGAGAAGTACCATAGAAATATCATGTGTTTTTGGACATTTACCAAGGTAATATTATGCTTTTTCAAAAAGTATGATAGTAATACCATGTTTTTTGGACAAGTACGATGGTAATATCATGTTTTTTTTGGACATGTACCCCCACACCCAAAAAATACATGTACAAAATTGGACATAGCACCATGATACTACTGTACCATGTAAATGGTGTCTGAATACGGTAATTGTTCAGTATGATGGTATTTCCACATTTTTTGTGAGGGCGGCCTCAAGAGGCCTCAAGTTCAGTTGGCCTCAGATGTTTTTGGGTTTTTTTTTTTAATCACATGCATGAGTAAGTAGGCCAAAAAATGATGTGTTGATGAAGTTGCTGGCTTCAGTATCATGTTGTTCAGCATTATAAAATGAAATCCAAACTGTAAGATCCTACGGTTGCATTTTAAGATAAAACATGGGAAGCGTCGAGATGCAGGGCCTGGAGAGAAGTGGTGGTGGGGGTCCAGATCGCAGCAAACAGAATGCATCTTTAATTACGCTGCTGTTTATCCCTCGCTGCAGCCGGACTGTGAGCTGCTGTGCAGAATCGCCCCGACATTAATTACCTTCAATTTCAGCGTGCTTGCTTCAGAGACCGCCCTCAGAGAACATCAAACGGGGCAAAAAGCAGCAGTGAAAAAGCTACACGGAATTGGCTTCAAGAGATTCACAAGTTCTGTTTGTCATTTACAGCTGTGGCTTATTACAGCGTGGGCAAAGACAGAATAAAATGGGGAGGGATGTGGACAATATAGAGGGAGCTATGGGGTGAATTCACGAAACGGTTGTGCCACATTTGCATTTGGTGGGGGGGGGGGGGGGGGGTACCTTTTTTTGTGTGTGGACATTTACCATTAAAATACCATGTTTTTTGAACATTTACCATATTAATACTTTTTTAGGACATGTCCCATGGCAATACCATGATTTTAGGAGACTACGGAGGCAATCCCATGTTTTAGGAGAAGTATGATGTTTTTTTTTGGATATGTACCAAAGAAATACAATGTTTTTAGGACATTTACCATGGTAGTACCATGTTTTTTGGACAAGTATGATGGCAATACCATGTTTTTTTTTAACATTTACCATATTAATACTTTTTTAGGACATGTCCCATGGCAATCCCATGTTTTAGGAGAAGTATGATGGTTTTTTTTGGACATGTACCAAAGAAATATAATGTTTTTAGGACATTTACCATGGTAGTACCATGTTTTTTGGACACTATGATGGCAATACCATGTTTTTTTTGGACATGTACCATAGAAATACCAAAATGTTTGGTCATTTCCCATGGTAATACCATGATTTTAGGAGAAATATGTTGGCAATACCATGTTTTTTGGATATTTAGCACAGAAATACATTTTTTTGGGGGGGGGGGACATTTACCATATTAATACCTCTTTAGGACATGTCCCATGTTAATAACATGCATGTTTTTTTTTTTGGACATGTACCAAAGAAATACCATGTTTTAGGACATTTACCATGGTAGAACCATGTTTTTTGGAGAAGTTTGATGGCGATACTATGTTTTTTTGGGTTGTACCAAAGAAATACCATGTTTCAGGACAGGATATGGGGGTGAATTCACGAAACGGTTGTGCCACATTTGCAAAAACATGCGTCTTATTCACAAAGCACCACAATTCAGTTCAAGCAAGTGCTAAAATAGCACTGTAATGTGACTTCTTTAAGCTGACGTGTAATCTCTGTGCCATTAGTGTCACTGAATGGACCTGAAAAGGTTTTGCTCACATATATTCCATTGATTGCAAAAACAGCAAATCTCACACTACTGGTTGTGGCAATGTTGCTGATTTGGGCTGGACGGGCCGCTCAAACAAACAAAGCAATGCTTTGATAGTGCCAAAGTATAACTAGGTTTCCCACATGCCAGTATGTGTGCATATTCACCAGTTTAACATAAAAACAATCATGCACATCATCTTTAAATGCAGTCATTTTGATTCATTTCAGTACAAACACACTTCCTTTATAGATGTGCCTTATTCACAAAAGTCAGCACTATTTGCCTGATGCAATTAATGCCATGTTACAACCACCGAAAGAACATTCAGGAAGCAGAATTTAGTTTAAAAGAGACGTTTCCTTGGCTGTAAATGACAGTATACGAGCACAGCGGCTCATTGCACAGGGGCGTAGCAACCATGTTTAGTGAACGAAGCATTATTTCAAGCAACGTTTATTCATATTTAAACTTTAGATCTATTTGCCATCTGTTCAGAGCAATGCAGATGTGCTTAAATTGTGCATGTGGCACGTTCCATGCAAAGACAGTGTTAAATCTAGCACTCCAATAAAATCTTTTTTAGCACCATCTAATCAAAGAGTAATAATGTCCTGCCGCGACAGCACAGATCAGAGCACGTGTGAGTCTTTGCCTGTGTCTTCAGCAGCTTCTTGACTCTCTCTCAAACCCACGCTCTCGTAGTGTAATGGAGGGAGATGATCCGATTTACCATCCACGATCTATTAGCGTTTCCATATGCGGTGGCCATGCACTTTAGCACACATTTACATTAATAACTCTCTCCCAGAAAGACGGAATTACTTTGGGGCTATTTTAACGACACCAGACAGGAATTCGATTAAGATTAATTCGAGCCGAGCAAGCAATTTTGGGCAGGTTAGAAGCAATCTCTGTACACATCATTGGCCGCACGATGCCTCTAATGCTGTGAACGCACACGCCTCTGCATACTGAAGCTTCATTTACCATTTCCATCAGCACACCTCTGTTGTTCTCTGATGAAAGCCCGATTACCCCCTGCCCAACTTCTCCGCGCATTCCGCAATTAAATAGCAGCATTGTATTATTGGAAAGCAATGAGCCTTCTGGGTCTCCTACTGAAATCTAATGAATGAGATACTAGAACGGCTGTGTTTAGAATAGCATGCTACTAAGCTACATGTACTACAGTTATTGGCACGTATACTGTGTGCATAAATGTTTTATATGCATACAGCGTACCAGAATGACCTACGACATTGCGGAAATGTGCAGTATGGAACAGAGCGCACAATATGGACACGTCATTCGGTCATACTGCTAAAAGTTTGGACATAGTTATGCAAACTTAATCCAATAAAATAACAGATAGTGAGGCTTTGCAATGTGGCGTGATCATCTGACAAATATCACGTATACCTCTCAGCGGGTGGTCCACACTTAAGATTTATGCATTTAAATTTCACAGCTAAAGTAAAATAAAACTAAATACAAAACTAAATATTTTACGTTGCCTTACGAGCGGACCCGTGTCTCCCTTGGGCCCAATCCCCCCGATCCCCCCCCTCCGGTCGTCGAGTTGTAGCAACTCCCCTCTCTCAGCGGGTAGGATCTACCACCGTGCTATTTTCCACAATTGAAAACCCATGTATGCCACTCTTTACCTCCCCTGGGCAGGTGTGGTCTCCACAGGGTCTTATCCCCCTGAAAGATTAGGAGTTGGAAAAAAATGCCTTCCCCAATCTGTGATAGCGTTAAGACGGCCCCGGCCGCTTTAAATCGATGTGAGAAACATAGAGAGAGAAATGCGCGGCTGGCGCGACTTGACCCCATGCTTGGCACGTCACCTTGTTCCCCCTTCGGGGTGCCAGGAACCAGATGTTTATGATGATTTTATGGGGCGTTTGGGAAGGGTATGTGCAGTCTAACACGGCCTGCATCAGCAGTGCACGTACACAGTTCAGCACATGGCGTGATTGAATATGGACCCCTTGTGTCACTTCTTCGGCACAACGTCAAAGTGAGCGACAGGCGGGGAACGTCTAGGTTACTATTGTAACCTCCGTTCCCTGATGGAGGGAATGAGACGTTGTGTCCTCCTGGCGACAGCGCTGAACCGAGCCACTGTTGTGGCCGAACCTCATTCTCAGCTCCTCAGTGCAACATCTGAATGGACAGACGCATCCTGTTTAATCGCTCCTGTTTCTTGGATCACTGTGTTATCTCTACAAGCAAGCTGATCAAATCATTTAAACTCAAATCAACGTTTCATTTATTTGTTTATTTGGCACGTAGTTTTGTAATAGGCTGAATAAGGAGGAGTCCGATGGTCAAAGTAAACACCAACAGAACTCCAACGCAAACCCGAGGTTGATTTCAGCTGGTTTCAGCGATTTCTTTCTTCTCAAATTACGTCATTTTAACATCAAACCGATACTCCTACTAATTTCACAGTGGGTGCGAGACACCGTGTCTTGAAGGCCTCTTCAGGTCTCCGTCTAACCATCAGAAGACAAGGTGGATGATCGGTGATGATCAGGGGGTGTTCAGCAAGGCTGGAATCGGGCAGGTTCGTCTTTGTGAAGGACGCATGAATCAAGCCGCAAACAAGACTACTTGCTTCCTTCTGCTCTGACGATGTTCCCCGACTCTGGGGATTGGTTTGTCCAGCAGGACCATGCTTCATGCCACCCATCGGTTGGTTTGGTGCATGCCGACTTAATGAAATCCCAATGCAAGAAAAGAATGGGAAAAATACTTTCAGAACTCGGCTGAAGTACTGTAGGCAGTATACTGTGCAGTATGCATGTGGTCCCGTTGCAAACATCCTGTAGTTTGAACATGACATTTAAGACAATTTTAGCTCCAGAAAGTCTTGTTGAAAGTCTCGTGGTATCACCAAAGCGTTTAAGGTCTAATGTGTCTAATGTAAAGCTGATGATGGCAGTGAAACAGCACTTAATATGCGAGTACAGCACTCACGCGGCTATAAACATCCACACGTATCACTAATGTCTCTCTCTCACAAAGGTCATTTCTTACCGCGAGAGATACACCGTCTTTGCTTAATACAGATCTCCTGCCTTCAATGGATCATTCATCATTGTGAGCCCGCAAGAGAGAGAGATGAGCTATGATATGTGTTACGTGCAATTCTCAGACGGGCTGCGTTATGATGCTGTTCAAAGCGGATTCATCGGGTGAGAGAGGTTATCTTGGGTTCTGTTCGTCCCCTTCCATCAGAGCCAAACAGATATCAAAGACGGGGGTCTTACACACCACGGGATGGGACGCTTGTAAGGATTTCAGAGATGCTGAATGTTAGCTCTAAATATGAGTTGACCCCTGAGGTAATGGGCTCACACAGTGCGTCGCAGACTAATTTGTCTGTGGCTGCAGAGAGGCGACATGAGGAGTACATATTTGTCTTTGGTCTGTGTTTACACTGTTTACTCAGCTTATGAGCAATAGGGGTGAGGAAAGTGAAGACTGAGCTCTCTCTGTCTCTCTCTCTTTATCTTCTTCTTCCTGTATATTACATTCCCACTGGCAAGGTGCCAAGACCTATTATAATAAATGGAGAATAATCCATCTCATCATGATACAATAGGGCATTTTATAACACACTTTTTGACTTTTTTAGAAATAGTTCACCCAGACATGAAATGTTTCAGCATTTACTCACCCACATAAAACCAGACTGACAAAATACCCACAATGCTCTCTGTAACACGGGGTTAAGATGGGCAAGGAGGAGGTGAGAACCGTCTTGTCAATATAAATAATATTTTAATGAAAACTTAAACAAAAGCACAAACAAACACACAATGGACATGTCCGGGATTGAGATCTCTCTCTCTCGAAACGTCGTCACCGGCCGCCTTTATCCCTCGCGCGCCCCATCAGGCCGATTGGGGACCGGGCGTGCAACATTCCAGCCCGGCCCGGCCCCGCCCCCCTCCACTCCACACTCTCATACAATGAAAGTAAATAGTGACCACGGCTGTAAAGGTAGATTTGGTAACACTTTCAACGAGGCCCATATTTATAATGCATTTGCCATGTCTCATATAATTTTGGCATGACCTCATAACTAATTATAATATTTCCCTATTTATAGTTCATAATGCATTTGAATATGACCAACATCAAAATTGAATCTATATCAGTTCTAATGTATCATTTCTATTGTATCAGTTCTAATGTATCAGTTCTATTGTATCAGTTCTATTGTATCAGTTCTGTTGTATCAGTTCTATTGTATCAGTTCTAATGTATCAGTTCTAATGTATCAGTTCTATTGTATCAGTTCTAATGTATCAGTTCTATTGTATCAGTTCTGTTGTATCAGTTCTAATGTATCAGTTCTAATATATCAGTTCTAATGTATCAGTTCTAATGTATCAGTTCTAATGTATCAGTTCTATTGTATAAATTCTAATGTATCAGTTCTAATGAATCAGTTCTATTGTATCAGATCTATTGTATCAGTTCTAATGTATCAGTTCTATTGTATCAGTTCTAATGTATCAGTTCTAATGTATCAGTTCTGTTGTATCAGTTCTATTGTATCAGTTCTATTGTATCAGTTCTAATTATCAGTTCTATTGTATCAGTTCTGTTGTATCAGTTCTGTTGTATCAGTTCTATTGTATCAGTTCTATTGTATCAATTCTAATGTATCAGTTCTAATGAATCACTTCTATTGTATCAGTTCTATTGTATCAGTTCTATTGTATCAGTTCTATTGTATCAGTTCTAATGTATCAGTTCTATTGTATCAGTTGTAATGTATCAGTTGTAATGTATCAGTTCTATTGTATCAGTTCTATTGTATCAGTTCTAATGTATCAGTTCTAATGTATCAGCTCTATTGTATCAGTTCTGTTGTATCAGTTCTGTTGTATCAGTTCTATTGTATCAGTTCTGTTGTATCAGTTCTAATGTATCAGTTCTAATGTATCAGTTCTATTGTATCAGTTCTGTTGTATCAGTTCTAATGTATCAGTTCTAATGTATCAGTTCTAATGAATCAGTTCTATTGTATCAGTTCTAATGTATCAGTTCTATTGTATCAGTTCTAATGTATCAGTTCTACTGTATCAGTTCTGTTGTATCAGTTCTAATGTATCAGTTCTAATGTATCAGTTCTATTGTATCAGTTCTGTTGTATCAGTTCTATTGTATCAGTTCTAATGAATCAGTTCTATTGTATCAGTTCTAATGTATCAGTTCTAATGTATCAGTTCTATTGTATCAATTCTAATGTATCAGTTCTAATGAATCAGTTCTATTGTATCAGTTCTATTGTATCAGTTCTAATGTATCAGTTCTAATGTATCAGTTCTAATGTATCAGTTCTGTTGTATCAGTTCTAATGTATCAGTTCTATTGTATCAGTTCTATTGTATCAGTTCTAATGTATCAGTTCTAATGTATCAGTTCTAATTATCAGTTCTATTGAATCAGTTCTGTTGTATCAGTTCTAATGTATCAGTTCTGTTGTATCAGTTCTATTGTATCAGTTCTAATGTATCAGTTCTATTGTATCAGTTCTATTGTATCAATTCTAATGTATCAGTTCTAATGAATCAGTTCTATTGTATCAGTTCTATTGTATCAGTTCTAATGTATCAGTTCTATTGTATAAATTCTAATGTATCAGTTCTAATGAATCAGTTCTATTGTATCAGATCTATTGTATCAGTTCTAATGTATCAGTTCTAATGAATCAGTTCTATTGTATCAGATCTATTGTATCAGTTCTATTGTATCAGTTCTAATGAATCAGTTCTATTGTATCAGTTCTATTGTATCAGTTCTAATGTATCAGTTCTATTGTATCAGTTCTATTGTATAAATTCTAATGTATCAGTTCTAATGAATCAGTTCTATTGTATCAGATCTATTGTATCAGTTCTAATGTATCAGTTCTAATGTATCAGTTCTAATGTATTAGTTCTGTTGTATCAGTTCTAATGTATCAGTTCTATTGTATCAGTTCTAATTATCAGTTCTATTGTATCAGTTCTGTTGTATCAGTTCTGTTGTATCAGTTCTATTGTATCAGTTCTAATGTATCAGTTCTATTGTATCAGTTCTATTGTATCAATTCTAATGTATCAGTTCTAATGAATCACTTCTATTGTATCAGTTCTATTGTATCAGTTCTAATGTATCAGTTCTAATGTATCAGTTCTATTGTATCAGTTCTATTGTATCAGTTCTAATGTATCAGTTGTAATGTATCAGTTCTATTGTATCAGTTCTATTGTATCAGTTCTAATGTATCAGTTCTAATGTATCAGCTCTATTGTATCAGTTCTATTGTATCAGTTCTGTTGTATCAGTTCTATTGTATCAGTTCTGTTGTATCAGTTCTATTGTATCAGTTCTAATGTATCAGTTCTATTGTATCAGTTCTAATGTATCAGTTCTATTGTATCAGTTCTATTGTATCAGTTCTAATGTATCAGATATATTGTATCAGTTCTAATGTATCAGTTCTATTGTATCAGTTCTATTGTATCAGTTCTAATGTATCAGTTCTAATGTATCAGTTCTATTGTATCAGTTCTAATGTATCAGTTCTAATGTATCAGTTCTGTTGTATCAGTTCTAATGTATCAGTTCTAATGTATCAGTTCTAATGTATCAGTTCTAATGTATCAGTTCTAATTATCAGTTCTATTGTATCAGTTCTGTTGTATCAGTTCTGTTGTATCAGTTCTATTGTATCAGTTCTATTGTATCAATTCTAATGTATCAGTTCTAATGAATCACTTCTATTGTATCAGTTCTATTGTATCAGTTCTAATGTATCAGTTCTATTGTATCAGTTCTAATGTATCAGTTCTAATGTATCAGTTCTATTGTATCAGTTCTAATGTATCAGTTCTAATGTATCAGTTCTAATGTATCAGTTCTAATGTTTCAGTTCTATTGTATCAGTTCTATTGTATCAGTTCTAATGTATCAGTTCTAATGTATCAGTTCTAATGTA
The DNA here is from genome assembly GCA_032164185.1 of Moxostoma hubbsi. Lineage (NCBI taxonomy): Eukaryota > Metazoa > Chordata > Actinopteri > Cypriniformes > Catostomidae > Moxostoma > Moxostoma hubbsi. Next base: position 2,003,864 of record JAVLUX010000021.1, read on the forward strand.
TCAGTTCTATTGTATCAGTTCTAATGTATCAGTTCTATTGTATCAGTTCTATTGTATCAGTTCTAATGTATCAGTTCTATTGTATCAGTTCTAATGTATCAGTTGTAATGTATTAGATCTATACATATGCTTTAAGTGAGGTGACAAAAGCAAAGTCTTCTTATTATAGTCCGTAAGATGTTTTCACGGTTATATGATATTACAAGACTTTGTAGCTTTACTTTTGACCTTGTGATATTGAGGAAAATTCTTCATTTGACCAGGCTTAAAAAATGGTGTCTTTTAAAATGTGTTTCACGTGTAGAGAATCAGAAACTGTTTTTGGGTGTGTGTGGGATGTTGTGCACGTTTCAGTTTTAATAACAGCCCTCGGTTCTGCAGTGGAGCGAAGATTCTGCTTCAATATCCGCTTGTTCATATCCCAGTGTGAGACGATCCAACGATTTATCAACAAACATCCATATTCTCTGGAGCGGATATCTGAGAGCCTGTGCTCTTCAGGAGCCCAGAACAGTTAAAAGGTCCCAGAGCCGCTAGAAGAGCCGCTACACCAGTGGAGCGGGTGCTCCCAGTACAAACAATTAGCTACTAAAGAGCTTTCGGAGAGATTTGCTCCAGTGACCAGGAACCGAGGACTATGGCGTACGAATCAAAGAAACAGGACGTGCAAGACCGACAATGAGAAAGGACCAGCCTTTTCAAACGCTTCTCAGCAGGGACGCACGTATCTACACAGAAAAAAACACATCATTTTTCATTTCATTACGGCAATAGCTTCATTCCCCTGTTCTTGAGGCGTGATCAATAGCCGTGTGTGTGTGTGTGTGTGTGTGTGTGTGTGTGTATGTCAGTAAGATGTTGGTCATAATAACGTGACATCGGCACTGTCAAATTCTCATTATGTTTGGCTTTGAGGAATAACAAGGTTGTTAGTATCAAAAGGTTACTCTGATTAATATCTCTCTCTTATCTGTGGAATAATTCTCAATAATGATATTCGTTTCACGCAGTCGCTTTGGACTGGCTTCAACATCTTTTGAGCAGAAAAGGGGGCTTACTTTGAATTATTTATGGGTGTACAAGAAGGTGGTCGATGAATTGAGACCTGTCCTGTTCCACTTTAAAGAATAATGATGA
>JAVLUX010000021.1:2007500-2037500 GCA_032164185.1 Moxostoma hubbsi
ACTTTAATAATTCACACACAAACAATAATGTTAAGTCCTATACACTTATTATTAACAATAACCGACACATGTGGCTACTCAGTGCATTACCAATATCTAGTTTTTGGATTTAAGAAATGTGCATCTTTAAAGGTCTGTAATGCATTATGAGGGGGAAAAATATGCATGATACATAAAATATTATATATGTATTTTGCTATATAATTTACACATACATTCAGATTTGTAACCAAATATTTACAGGATATAAAACTATTGGGGTATATTCAGATTTTTAATGATATATTGAGTTGTTGAGTGTTGACTTCCCAGTTTGAGTTGTTTGTCCTTCCATAATACTGTATATACTTGATATCTGAATGAGTGCATGTAGTTTTGTCTGCTGATGATGTTATACAGTGATGCACTTGAGTTTTTGATCATTTTTACAAGAGAAGTGGGAGTGTAGAGATGTTGTGAGCCATATTAGCACTCACACACACACACACACCCCCCCGTGTGTTTGAAACAGCAGTGACGGACCAGATGGTGTGTGTAACTCTTGTTTTGCTGTCGCTGTGACTGTTATTCATATGCGCAGCAGTGCAGCTCTGGCCTTCCAGACGAGAGCTTCTGTTTCAACCGTGAGCCGTCCGCTCAGGACAGAGAGAAGGGCCGATGAAAACAAAAGTCTCTTTTAGAGTATCACCTCGGCATCCACACAACAGCTTGTCTCTTTCTTTCAGTATCTGTCCAGCATAGAGAGAGTATGTGTGGAGGTGAGATACAATTGTTGTGATACCACAGCATCATTTCCATATGCCCCCGGGGTTCGCTGTGGATCATGTTAATGTCCGATATGGAGATAATGAGTTGCAGTAAATAATCTGGTCCACACCGCAGCTTATTCTGTTTAAGAATATAAAACCACCTACTTATACTGGAAGAGACCATCTAAATGACCAGCAAACTGACTGTAACGCGGGGTTAAGATGGGCAAGGAGGAGGTGAGAACCAACTTGTCAACGTAAATAATATTTTAATATAAAACTGAAACAAAAAGCACAAAAACACACAACGGACATGTCCGTGATTGAGCTCTCTCTCTCGAACCATCGTCACCGGCCGCCTTTATCCCTTGCGCGCCCCATCAGACCGATTAGGGACCGGGCGTGCGACATTCCAGCCCGGCCCCGCCCCCCTCCACTCCACACTCCTCCCGTCGTTACCTCAGGCCGGGGGCTACCGGCATGACATACACCCCCCCCCCCCCCCCCCCCCCCTTTCCCTGGGGAGGGGCGTGCTTTACGATCTGTTTGCTGGCTGGTTATCCCCGCCTTCCTCGACCTGGGAGGAGACAGGAGGGGAAAACAACAACAACAACAAAAAACAAAATGGTCGAGGGAAAAGGCCAACACGGTGCGAAAGAGCGAGAGAGAGGAGAGAGAGAAAAAGCTCACTCACCGGTTCTCCGATGCACCGTCGCGTGGTCATTGAACACTCCTCCACACTCTCCGGCGGACGACAGCCGCTCCTCTCCGGGCGAACCGGAATCAACCTCCGACCCCCAGCGGACAGAACGCCCCTCCGCTTTCCTGGCGACGTGTGGGGACATTCCTCCGCCCCTGGCAGCGGCCCTACCGCTCCGGGCAGTCGGGGAGTTACTTCCCTCCTCCCCTCGCGGACGGAGGTCTTCCCTCGACCCCTCCGCGTCTCTGGGGACGGCAGGGCACTCTCTGCCCCCGGCAGCGGCTCCCTCGCTCCAGGCGGTCAGGGAATCCAGTCCCCACTCACCCAGCGGACGGCGGCCGTTCCCCGCGTTCGGGTGGTTGGGCTACTCTGTCACCCGGCAGAGGGCAGCGGCGCTCCCCGGGGTGTTCGACAGTGTCGAGGACACTGCGATGGGCATCCCTCCTCCCTCCCGGGTTTCGGCACCAATGTAACGCGGGGTTAAGATGGGCAAGGAGGAGGCGAGAACCGGCTTGTCAACATAAATAATATTTTAATATAAAACTGAAACAAAAAGCACAAACACACACAACGGACATGTCCGTGATTGATCTCTTTCTCTCGAACCGTCGTCACAGGCCGCCTTTATCCCTCGCGCGCCCCATCAGGCCGATTGGGGACCGGGCGTGCAACATTCCAGCCCAGCCCGGCCCCGCACCCTCCACTCCACACTGACCAACCACAGTTTGCTTTTACATGCTTTTTACGGATGTATTTATAGACGTTCTCAGCAGTCTCCATGGTTGCATAGAAACAATTTTTGTCACTACATAATTCCCCATACATCCATTTATGTTATTTTAGAGCTTTGATGACTTTACTATTATTCTAAAATGTGGAAAATAATCATAAGTATGAGACGTCGTGTCCAAACTTTTGACTTTCAAAATCTTCAGAGCAAGACCGGTTTGCTTTCGAAAGAAATTGACGCTTCTGTGCACCAAAGGATTTATTAAACTGATCAAGAATGACAGTAAAGGCATTTAAAATGTTGCAAATGACTATGTCTATTTAAATAAATGCTGTATTGTTCATCCAAGAACCCTCCCATTTATTTTGTCTTGTACTTGTCATTGAAGCTGCGAGGAGTCTCTCAAGCTAGAGACTGTGATGTATTTGTCTTCTTGTTGTGCATCTGGGCCATCCATTCCCTCTCTGTCCCGGTGAGATCCAGTAAGACTGACAGTAGTGCATAGAGTAGCCTTAATCTCTTTACTTCATTACTTCCCATTACTTCAGCTCAGGAAAAAGACACTGTATTGTGATTTCCACACTTCATTAAGCAGCAGAACCATTTTCAACAGTTCTGATAATAACAAAAGTTTCTTGAGTACCAAATTAGAACATTATATTCTTGCTAGACTGACTGATAGGAGTAATGACTCCTGAATATGGTGCTTTGCAATCATGGATAAAAATGTAATTTTAAGTAAGGGATCATGTACAACCAGCCGGATGTTGTGGCACAATAAACCCCGACAGGGTGATCAGGACCACGAAGCAAAGGAGAGATTCTTGTATCACCCTGAAGGGTTTATTTAGCGATAACAACCGTCAGACTGTATGTTATCCATGTCATTACATGGCTACTAACCAAATAAATAAATACAATACAAATACATGTAATACATGTGCATTGAAATTATGTCATTTGAGAAGAAATCACTGAACAGCTTCAACTTTCTGTTGGTGTTTACTTTGTAAAAATGTTCATCTGACTCCTTAATATTCCGCCTATTATTAGACTACTTGCCAAATAAACAAACAATTGCACGTGAAGCAATGATTTGAGTTTAAATAATCTTATTAGCTTACTTGTAGTGATCACACGTTGAAATGAGTAGCAAGAGAGACGGCTCGCAGAACCCGGATGAGCGCTATGAAACGTCTCAATCCCCGGATGTGCGGTTGTTACAGAGCAATGTCTGACCACTAGATGGCGCCATTGACCAATCAGAATTGAGTACTCCAGAGAGTCGCGTAATAAAATAAATTAAAATATGTAATTTACAACATTACTCATTTTGTTGCTAATCCTTTAATGCTTTCTTTCTCAGAAGCATTCATTTCTTTCAAAAACAAAACAATGTCTTAAGGCGCGGTCGCATTTACCTTTGCGCTGTGAAATTACGCGGGCGTAGAAGGTGTGGGTGGACGTTGAGCGCACGTGAAACTAGCAAAAAATGAATTGCAAAACCTGCCAAACCACGCAACTTCTCATTGGTCAAATGCATCAAATTCACCAATCAAAGTTCACCAAAATTAAGCACAACGCGAAATCCATGAGGGGAATTTCTTCGCCACCAGATCGTCCATTGTGTGAAATTCATGATCATGTGGATTCCCATTGAGATGACTGTATTTCGCCCACAGGATGTCGCAGCACAAAGGTAAATGTGATCGTGCCTATTGTGCTCTAAAACACTCGAACGGTGGTGCAAATCTATAATAAACTTATTGTCAACAACATTATTGTGCTTTGTCTATAAAGGTAAATTTGCACGCGCAGAGTAACATTTGTGAATGCATAAATCAATTTGCAAGCGTAAAAAAAAAATTGCATGTGCACAGAACGTTTGTAAAAGTGTAAATCAAGTTGCAAGCATAATTTCAAAATTATTTGCAATATTTTAATGCTTTGCGTAAGCGCAATTCATGTGTGTGCAACATGATCACACGGGAGGTCGGCATGTTGTTTCCTATAGTTCCGAAACACTAGGATCGGCGACATTATGCCGACCCAGAGACCCAGAGAACGCCGTCATGTCCTCACATGCATGTCTGCAATGGCTCCAGCTCAATTACTTTCCCCTGTGGCGCACACTGAAGCGTGTTGCATGGAGATGCACGTCACATCAGTGGGGAACATTTACATTTATGCATTTGGCAGATGCTTTTATCCAAAGTGACTTACAGAGCCCTTATTACAGGGACAATCCCCCCGGAGCAACCTGGAGTTAAGTGTCTTACTCAAGGACACAATGGTGGTGGCTGTGGGGATCAAACCAGCAACCTTCTGATTACCAGTGATGTGCTTTAGCCCACTACGCCACCACCACTCCATACACTGTGGATCGAATCCCATTATGACCAGAGAGTAATAGCTCTCGCTTAATCAGTGGCGGCCGCGCTACGGACGTTGCGTTTTCACATCTAACATTCAATTTTTCATACACTAATGGTTAAAGTTAGGTTTAGGTTTGGGTTGGGTTGTAGACTTTATAAAACAGTCATTCCTCATATGTGCCTGAACAGTAGAAAACAACTCGCTTTGCAGATATTACACCCAGAAAATGGCGCTTACAGATGACCACACGCCCAATAACACTAACCGCTTTGGCCACATGGGGCAGTGTTCCGAATTTCGGTAAGTATACGCCGATTTTAGATAAAGAAAAGTCGACCAACTGTTTACGATCTCACTGTGAGATCAGTCTGGTGTGTGAATATGTAACTTGATCTGTATTCTCATTGTTTCTAGATTTTAGAACTTTATCACAAAAACCCAAATTTCACAGTTTTTCGGTCCTGGCATAAAATGACCAGCTAACATCATTTCACTAATAATATCAGCAGCACCTGGGAAAGTGTGAACAAGTACTAGTCAGGTGACATCACTCGATCATTCTGATTGGATTATAAGAGCAGACTGATTGCTATAAAAGGAGGGAAGAAGTGCTTCCAATCATTGTGTTCTTGTTCGCAATGGTTACCTCTAAAGAAAGACGAGCAGCCATCATCGCTTTGCATCAAAATGGCCTCACATGCAAGGAAATTGCTTCACATGCAAGGAAATTGCTGCAAAGAATATTGCACCAGAAAGAACCATTTACCGGATCATCAAGAACTTCAAGGAGAGAGGTTCAACTGCAGTGAAGAAGGCTTCAGGACATCCCAGAGTGTCTCCTCCAGAGGAGTCAGCTGCGGAATCGTGTCACCACCAGTGCAGAGCTCAATATTGGCAGCAGGTTGGTGTGAGGGCATCTGTACGCACAGTGAGGCGAAGACTTTTGGACAATGGCCTGGTGTCAAGAAGGGCAGCAAAGAAGCCTCTTCTCTCCAAGAAAAACATCAAGGACAGACTAAAATTCTGCAGGAAGTACAAGGATTGGGCAGCAGAAGACTGGTGCAAAGTTATTTTATCTGATGAAGCCCCCTTCCAACTGTTTGGGACATCTGGAAAATCGATAGTCCATGAGTCCTGCATCGTGCCAACAGTGAAACATCCCAAGACCATCCATGTGTGGGGTTGCTTTTCATCACAGGGAGTGGGCTCGCTCACAATCCTGCACAAAAACACGGCCATGAATAAAGAATGGTATCAAAACAACGTCCTGCAAGAGTAACTCCTCCCAACGATCCAGGAGCAATTTGGGGATGATGGAGCACCATATCACAAGGCAAGTGTGACAATGAAGTGGCTCGGAGATTATTACATTGACATTTTGGATCCATGGCCAGGCAACTCCCCGGATCTTAATCCCATAGAGAACCTGTGGTCAATCCTCAAAAGGCAAGTGGACAAGCAGAAGCCCACAAACTGTGATCAACTCCTAGCACTAATAAGGCAAGAATGGATCACCATCAGTCAGGATTTGGCCCAGAAGCTGATATCCAGCATGCCAGAGTGAATCACAGAAGAACAAGCGTCAACACTGTAAATAGTGACTCTTTGCATGTGTTTTTGCCAATAAAAGCCTTTAAAACTCATGAAACACTCATCATTGTTTTCCAGTATACCATAGAAACATGTGACAACATACATCTATAAATACTGCAGCAGCAAACTTTGAAATCTGATGCATCTATCGTGCATCGTGTTTTCTATCATACAGTCAGTGTCAGTGCACACTATCGCCGCATGCGCCTTCCGACTGCATCAAAGAGTTTCATTAAGCAGTTGTTGTGTGCGTACATGCATCGATTTCTGTCAGCATTGCCGTTTTTGTTCACAATACGTATCAGAGTGTCAGTGAACGGACTGTGGGCACACCGTCTGAGGCTGAGACTATGAGAGTAGTGATATTACCCTCCTCGCGGGCTGATATTAACACGGTTGCCCGCTGCGTTCGCCCCCACACTTTTTATGCCAAGCCAGTGAAGAGTCATTTGCAGGTCTATCTGTGTTGACAGCATCAATTTGAGCAACCCACTCACTCAGATACCATCGTACAGCCGGCTGGGTGGCAAAAATAAGGGAAAATGAAACATCTAGCTGACATGTGCACATCATGGCGCCAAACAGGAGCAAATGCATTGGGCTTATGCTCACGACACTGATAATAACGCTGATGATGAGAAATGCTTCGACAAGGAAAAGTTTATTGAATGAGGGCACATGCAATGTAAACACCCACTCAAGCTCTCTCGACAGTGTCATATATCTTGACATGAGGCAGTGTCGTGATTGTTTGGAGTGTTCTCATCCGATTGTGTTTAGAGTGTCTTCCGCACCCGAGGGTAAACCTTTCATTTCTAATCAGAGAGGCAGTGTGGAAACAATGAAGTTGGAATGGGGCACCAGTGACTGAAACTACGCCATGTGCTCTTACTCTATGTGCCAGAATCAAGTAAACAGGATGACTATTTAGCTCTAGTGGGCATGGCTAAGTGCTAGTGGAGTACACACAGGGGGACGGTACACTTATGATCACAGCAGGTGTTTCTCTCGATTTAGTAGCATCAGTGGTGTGTACAGTCTGAAACTGAGCTGTGCTATTTTGCTGTAGAAGGGACAACTGATTAGCCGCTATTTAGATTTAGCGGGTTAATGTGCTAATTGATGACAAACAAGCAATGTTGGGAAAAGTTCTCAATTTCCACCCTTCAGTAAAAGCAGCAAAAATAAAAAGTAAATACGGCAAATTCAAATCCATTCATCTTAATGCGACAATTAAGGGACAGTTCACCCAAACATAAAAATTCTCTCATCATTTATTCACCCTCATGCCATCCCACATGTGTGTGATTTTCAGAAGAATATTTCAGCTCTGTAGATCCATAAAATGCAAGCAAATGGTGGCTAGAAATTTGAAGCTCCAAAAAAGCACATAAAGGCAGCATAGAAGTAATCCATGAGACTCCAGTGGTTTAATCCAAGTATTCAGAAGTAATATGATAGGTGTGAGAAACAGATCAATATTTCAGTCCATTTTTACTATGAATCTCCCCCTTTGACCAGCCCCAACCAGTAGGTGGTGATATGCACGAAGAATGCAAATCACAAAAAAAAAAAAAAAAAATTTAAAAAAAAAAATGTGAAAGTGAAAGTGGAGATTTATATTAATAGATGACTTAAATATTGCTCTGTTTCTCACCCACACCTGTCATATCTCTTCTGAAGACATGGATTAAACCACTGGAATCTGATGGATTACTTTTATGCTGCCTTTATGTGCATTTTTGAGCTTCAAAATTGTGGTCAACATTCACTTGCATTGTGAACTGTCCCTTTAAGTTATGAGTACGTTGTCGCTTGAGAATACACAGTTTCAAAGTAGCTTCCCCAACAATGGACAGTATATGGATGTTCCTCAACTTTTAGATTTCTAGAAAGTAAAGTCTTATTAAACATTTTACATACATGTAGATGCATCACATGAGATTTACATGCATCACATGTGTACTGTGTTTAATAGACACTGATGGATATGACATTTTTAATATTTTCAGACTTTTTTGTCTGGAAATGACGCTAAAAAAACAATATATATTATTGAAAATCTTGGTGTGAAGGCTAAAACAGTCAAATCAAAACATCAAAGACATTTGAAAAGTACCAAAAATAAATTCTGAAGTTCTGGTATTCATATAACAAAAAGAAGAAAGTTAAATTCTCTCATCATTTACTCACCCTCATGTTGTTCCAAACCCGTATGACTTTCTTTCCTCCATGGAACACAGAAGGAGATGTTAGCCTCTGTCATTGGCAGGGCTGGACTGGTAAACTGGCATACCGGGCATTTTCCCGGTGGGCTGATGCACTTTGGAGCCATTCATGGGAGGACTGGCCATCGGGAGAACCGAAGGGTCCGGTGGGTTGGCCACGAAACGGGCCGCGATAAGCTAAAATGAGCCGCCGCTTTATGCAGAACGGAACTCAAAACGGCACCGCGATGTGCAGATATATTTGTGCCAGTTGCTATGTAAAATCCCGGGCCGATTTCTCTTCCGAGTCCAGCCCAACTTTCACTATATTGAAGAAATAAATATTGCAATGAAAGTGAATGGTGACTGAGGCAACATTCTGCCAAACATCTCCTTCTGTGTTCCACGGAGGACAGCAAGTCATACAGGTTTGAAACAACATGAGGAGAGTAAAATGACAGAATTTTCATTTTTTGGTGAACTGTCCCTTTAAACCAGCCTAGACCAGCAAACATGTTTTGGGTGCATTATTTTAATACTCAAGACATTTACTTCTATATTGTTGCTGTTACCATGATATAAAATCATTCATAGCATGATGCAAGATTGAGGTCATACCGACCACCTCTACTGTCCACTATTCATTTGGCTGTTAGCTTAGCGACCGTAGCTAAATGCTAAGTGCTAGAAGATAACACACAAGGGGTTTGCAATCACAGCAGACGTTTTCCTCGGGCTAAACCCGCTGTGTGGTGCGTCAATTACATGCCAACCCAGATGCATTTTTGACTGTGGATATGACACATGTCTGGAGAAGGAAAAGAAGTGGAGTGATGTTAAAGGTCAAGAACGTTATCCACTCGAGAAGGCCATTTAAACAGCTAATCGCACACATTCATCGCCTCCCCCATTATTTGACGAGACCTCAGCAGGTGGGGCCGCCGACCCACTCATGTTTGAAGAGACTGATCGGGGCTGAAGAAATGTCACTGGCTCTGTAAATCACAGCCTTGGCAGCATGGGGCGTAGGTGTTAATCGGCTGCCGTCCCGGTCAGAGACGACTGTGCGGGGCAGCTCACGATGACAATTATAAAGTTGAAAGTCAGTCCAGGTGCGTGTGTGACAGGACAGTTCTCATTAGACAGATGATAAAGAGAGAGACGCTTCTTCTAAATTCTGTATTCAGTCAAAATAAATAAATAAGCATTCATGACAAAATACCACAGATAATCCAATTAATGTTACTTCCTGATTCAGATTTACAAGCTCTTGATTCGATTATAAATTTGAGTCTAATCTGATTATTTGGGTATATATGGAGTGCCCAGAAAACACAAAACATTCCCCTAAAGTTAGTGTACGGTTATTTAGGGAATCAATTCCTAACGTTCTAGGAATGCTTTAAATAGGTTCTATTTTATAGCCATAAAGAAACGTTGTGGGAACATTGCAGGGAGGTTTTTGTGACAACCTAAAAAGAATGTATACAGAACGTTCTCTAATGGTTATTTTAAGGTTTTATTTTAATAACCATAAAGAAACGTTGTGGGAACATTGCAGGGAGGTTTTTGTGACAACCTAAAAAGAACGTATACAGAACGTTCTCTAATGGTTATTTTTAGGTTTTATTTTAATCACCATTAGAAACGTTGTGGGAACATTGCAGGGAGGTTTTTGTGACAACCTAAAAAGAACGTATACAGAACGTTCTCTAATGGTTATTTTAAGGTTTTATTTTAATAACAATAAAGAAACGTTGTGGGAACATTGCAGGGAGGTTTTTGTGACAACCTAAAAAGAACGTATACAGAACATTCTCTAATGGTTATTTTAAGGTTTTATTTTAATAACAATAAAGAAACGTTGTGGGAAAATTGCAGGGAGGTTTTTGAGGACAACCTAATAAGAACGTATACAGAACGTTCTCTAATGTTTATTTTTAGGTTTTATTTTAATCACCATTAGAAACGTTGTGGGAACATTGCAGGGAGGATTTTGTGACAACCTAAAAAGAACGTATACAGAACGTTCTCTAATGGTTATTTTAAGGTTTTATTATAATAACCAAAAAGAAATGTTGTGGGAACGTTGCAGGGAGGTTTTTGTGACAACCTAAAAAGAACTTATACAGAACGTTCTCTAAAGGTTATTTTCAGGTTTTATTTTAATAACGATAAAGAAACGTTGTGGGAACATTGCAGGGAGGTTTTTGTGGCAACCTAAAAAGAACGTATACAGAACGTTCTCTAATGGTTATTTTTAGGTTTTATTTTAATCGCCATTAGAAACGTTGTGGGAACATTGCAGGGAGGTTTTTGTGACAACCTAAAAAGAACGTATACAGAACGTTCTCTAAAGGTTATTTTAAGGTTTTATTTTAATAACAATAAAGAAATGTTGTGGGAACATTGCAGGGAGGTTTTTGTGACAACCTAAAAAGAACGTATACAGAACGTTCTCTAATGGTTATTTTTAGGTTTTATTTTAATCACCATTAGAAACGTTGTGGGAACATTGCAGGGAGGTTTTTGTGACAACCTAAAAAGAACGTATACAGAACGTTCTCTAATGGTTATTTTAAGGTTTTATTTTAATAACCATAAAGAAACGTTCTGGGAACATTGCAGGGAGGTTTTTGAGGACAACCTAAAAAGAACGTATACAGAACGTTCTCTAATGGTTATTTTTAGGTTTTATTTTAATCACCATTAGAAACGTTGTGGGAACATTGCAGGGAGGTTTTTGTGACAACCTAAAAAGAACGTATACAGAACGTTCTCTAATGGTTATTTTAAGGTTTTATTTTAATAACCATAAAGAAACGTTCTGGGAACATTGCAGGGAGGTTTTTGAGGACAACCTAAAAAGAACGTATACAGAACGTTCTCTAATGGTTATTTTAAGGTTTTATTTTAATAACAATAAAGAAACGTTGTGGGAACATTGCAGGGAGGTTTTTGTGACAACCTAAAAAGAACGTATACAGAACATTCTCTAATGGTTATTTTAAGGTTTTATTTTAATAACAATAAAGAAACGTTGTGGGAACATTGCAGGGAGGTTTTTGAGGACAACCTAATAAGAACGTATACAGAACATTCTCTAATGTTTATTTTTAGGTTTTATTTTAATCACCATTAGAAACGTTGTGGGAACATTGCAGGGAGGATTTTGTGACAACCTAAAAAGAACGTATACAGAACGTTCTCTAATGGTTATTTTAAGGTTTTATTATAATAACCAAAAAGAAATGTTGTGGGAACGTTGCAGGGAGGTTTTTGTGACAACCTAAAAAGAACTTATACAGAACGTTCTCTAAAGGTTATTTTCAGGTTTTATTTTAATAACGATAAAGAAACGTTGTGGGAACATTGCAGGGAGGTTTTTGTGACAACCTAAAAAGAACGTATACAGAACGTTCTCTAATGGTTATTTTAAGGTTTTATTTTAATAACAATAAAGAAACGTTGTGGGAACATTGCAGGGAGGTTTTTGTGACAACCTAAAAAGAACGTATACAGAACATTCTCTAATGGTTATTTTAAGGTTTTATTTTAATAACAATAAAGAAACGTTGTGGGAAAATTGCAGGGAGGTTTTTGAGGACAACCTAATAAGAACGTATACAGAACGTTCTCTAATGTTTATTTTTAGGTTTTATTTTAATCACCATTAGAAACGTTGTGGGAACATTGCAGGGAGGATTTTGTGACAACCTAAAAAGAACGTATACAGAACGTTCTCTAATGGTTATTTTAAGGTTTTATTATAATAACCAAAAAGAAATGTTGTGGGAACGTTGCAGGGAGGTTTTTGTGACAACCTAAAAAGAACTTATACAGAACGTTCTCTAAAGGTTATTTTCAGGTTTTATTTTAATAACGATAAAGAAACGTTGTGGGAACATTGCAGGGAGGTTTTTGTGGCAACCTAAAAAGAACGTATACAGAACGTTCTCTAATGGTTATTTTTAGGTTTTATTTTAATCGCCATTAGAAACGTTGTGGGAACATTGCAGGGAGGTTTTTGTGACAACCTAAAAAGAACGTATACAGAACGTTCTCTAAAGGTTATTTTAAGGTTTTATTTTAATAACAATAAAGAAATGTTGTGGGAACATTGCAGGGAGGTTTTTGTGACAACCTAAAAAGAACGTATACAGAACGTTCTCTAATGGTTATTTTTAGGTTTTATTTTAATCACCATTAGAAACGTTGTGGGAACATTGCAGGGAGGTTTTTGTGACAACCTAAAAAGAACGTATACAGAACGTTCTCTAATGGTTATTTTAAGGTTTTATTTTAATAACCATAAAGAAACGTTCTGGGAACATTGCAGGGAGGTTTTTGAGGACAACCTAAAAAGAACGTATACAGAACGTTCTCTAATGGTTATTTTTAGGTTTTATTTTAATCACCATTAGAAACGTTGTGGGAACATTGCAGGGAGGTTTTTGTGACAACCTAAAAAGAACGTATACAGAACGTTCTCTAATGGTTATTTTAAGGTTTTATTTTAATAACCATAAAGAAACGTTCTGGGAACATTGCAGGGAGGTTTTTGAGGACAACCTAAAAAGAACGTATACAGAACGTTCTCTAATGGTTATTTTAAGGTTTTATTTTAATAACAATAAAGAAACGTTGTGGGAACATTGCAGGGAGGTTTTTGTGACAACCTAAAAAGAACGTATACAGAACATTCTCTAATGGTTATTTTAAGGTTTTATTTTAATAACAATAAAGAAACGTTGTGGGAACATTGCAGGGAGGTTTTTGAGGACAACCTAATAAGAACGTATACAGAACATTCTCTAATGTTTATTTTTAGGTTTTATTTTAATCACCATTAGAAACGTTGTGGGAACATTGCAGGGAGGATTTTGTGACAACCTAAAAAGAACGTATACAGAACGTTCTCTAATGGTTATTTTAAGGTTTTATTATAATAACCAAAAAGAAATGTTGTGGGAACGTTGCAGGGAGGTTTTTGTGACAACCTAAAAAGAACTTATACAGAACGTTCTCTAAAGGTTATTTTCAGGTTTTATTTTAATAACGATAAAGAAACGTTGTGGGAACATTGCAGGGAGGTTTTTGTGGCAACCTAAAAAGAACGTATACAGAACGTTCTCTAATGGTTATTTTTAGGTTTTATTTTAATCACCATTAGAAACGTTGTGGGAACATTGCAGGGAGGTTTTTGTGACAACCTAAAAAGAACGTATACAGAACGTTCTCTAAAGGTTATTTTAAGGTTTTATTTTAATAACAATAAAGAAATGTTGTGGGAACATTGCAGGGAGGTTTTTGTGACAACCTAAAAAGAATGTATACAGAACGTTTTCTAATGGTTATTTTAAGGTTTTTATTTTAATAACCATACAGAAACGTTGTGGGAACATTGCAGGGAGGTTTTTGTGACAACCTAAAAAGAACGTATACAGAACGTTCTCTAATGGTTATTTTAAGGTTTTATTTGAATAACAATAAAGAAACGTTGTGGGAACATTGCAGGGAGGTTTTTGTGACAACCTAAAAAGAACGTATACAGAACGTTTTCTAATGGTTATTTTAAGGTTTTATTTTAATAACCATAAAGAAATGTTGTGGGAACATTGCAGGGAGGTTTTTGTGACAACCTAAAAAGAACGTATACAGAACGTTCTCTAATGGTTATTTTAAGGTTTTATTTTAATAACAATAAAAAAACGTTGTGGGAACATTGCAGGGAGGTTTTTGTGACAACCTAAAAAGAACGTATACAGAACGTTCTCTAATGGTTGTTTTAAGGTTTTATTTTAATAACCATAAAGAAACGTTGTGGGAACGTTGCAGGGAGGTTTTTGTGACAACCTAAAAAGAACGTATACAGAACGTTCTCTAATGGTTATTTTAAGGTTTTATTATAATAACCAAAAAGAAATGTTGTGGGAACGTTGCAGGGAGGTTTTTGTGACAACCTAAAAAGAACTTATACAGAACGTTCTCTAAAGGTTATTTTCAGGTTTTATTTTAATAACGATAAAGAAACGTTGTGGGAACATTGCAGGGAGGTTTTTGTGGCAACCTAAAAAGAACGTATACAGAACGTTCTCTAATGGTTATTTTTAGGTTTTATTTTAATCACCATTAGAAACGTTGTGGGAACATTGCAGGGAGATTTTTGTGACAACCTAAAAAGAACGTATACAGAACGTTCTCTAAAGGTTATTTTAAGGTTTTATTTTAATAACAATAAAGAAATGTTGTGGGAACATTGCAGGGAGGTTTTTGTGACAACCTAAAAAGAACGTATACAGAACGTTCTCTAATGGTTATTTTTAGGTTTTATTTTAATAACCATAAAGAAACGTTGTGGGAACATTGCAGGGAGGTTTTGGGGGACAACCTAAAATGAACGTATACAGAACGTTCTCTAATGGTTATTTTAAGGTTTTATTTTAATAACAATAAAGAAACGTTGTGGGAACATTGCAGGGAGGTTTTTGTGTCAACCTAAAAAGAACGTATACAGAACGTTCTCTAATGGTTATTTTTAGGTTTTATTTTAATAACCATTAGAAACATTGTGGGAACATTGGAGGGAGGTTGTTGTGGGACAACCTAAAAAGAACGTATACAGAACGTTCTCTAATGGTTATTTTAAGGTTTTATTTTAATAACCATAAAGAAACGTTATGGGAACATTGCAGGGAGGTTTTTGTGACAACCTAATAAGAACGTATACAGAACGTTCTCTAATGGTTGTTTTTAGGTTTGATTAATTCTAAGGATCAAAGAAAGGATTGAAAATGGTCATGAAAGTTTGGTGCAAGAACCTTGACTAACATTATAAATGGGACTCAGGAAAAAAGTAGCTAAAATAGGTTTTGTGTGACTGCTTTAAAAAACATTAAAGACACAATGTGCAGGTCTCGCTCTCTTTTGTCTTTGATCACTGACCAGTCGCTTAAACAGAATTGGGCAGAAACTGCTGTTAAACCTCTGATGGCAGCTTATTATTTCTACATGAGAAATGGGGATTCAAGAACAAATGTTGCAATTACAGTAAAACCACTTTACAACAGAGCCTGAAACTACATCTGATCCATCATTTGAAGTGAGACGTATTACACACAATTTAGTTTTAAATGCATAAATCACATGCCAAACATATTTCAAAACAACATTGTACAACACCTCATTAAAAATACCTCACAGCATATGTGCAGATATTTTGATCATGGGACCTATGGGCAGCACGGCATGAGATATTCACTTGCTGTGGAAGTTCAGGAACCACAGACTTCTGAGGAAAAGAACTGGTGAACAGCAAAGAGACTCTCGCTCATTTTCATGGTGTTGAGCTCCAAGAACATACTAAAAACGTGCTAGCATCATGCTAAGACATGCTAGCAATGCCTGGCAAAGTGGTAAAACATGCTAAAAACGTACTAGCATCATGTTAACACATGCTAGCCACACCTATCGAGGTGCTAAAACATGCTAAAAACATGCTACCATCATGCTAATACATGCTAGCAATGCCTATCGAGGTGCTAAAACATGCTAAAAACGTGCTAGCATCATGCTAACACATGCTAGAAACGCCTATCGAGGTGCTAAAACATGCTAAAAACGTGTTAGCATCATGCTAACACATGCTAGCAACGCCTATGGAGGTGCTACAACATGTTAAAAATGTGCTAGCATCATGTTAACACATGTTAGCAACGCCTGGCAAAATGCTAAAACATCCTAGCATCCTGCTAACACATGGTAGCAACGCCTGGCAAATTGCCAAAACATGCTAAAAACATGCTAGCATCATGTTAACATATGCTAGCAATGCCTAGCAATGTGCTAAAACATGCTAGAAACGTACTAACATCATGCTAACACATGCTAGCAATGCCTGATGAAGTTGCTATTTTTTTTACGATATTCAAGTCAAGTCACATATTCATACATTTTAGACTTGATTTATCATCAGTTATTTTTTATCAGGTTGACTTGCAAAAATAATAATAATTCTTATGAATAATAATTTTTAATAATAATAAAAATGATTAAATACTAAAATTATTAACACAAATATCAGATCATTATACAGTAATTGCAATCACAATTATAATAATATTAATTGCCATTGCAATTAATATTATTTTTAAATATTAAATATTCACTTACAAGGAAACAACTTGCCATCATTCAGAAGGCTTGCCCACCTTTTTGGGCTGGCATCTTGCCCGCCAGCCGTTCTCCCAACACTGTGCCACTAGCTCCATGTACTTCTCCCTGTTCCTCTCACTGGCCTCCACAATCCTTTCCTCCCAAGGGACGGTAAGCTCCAAGAGCATGACCTGCTTGGTGAACTCAGATAGCAGAATCATGACTGGCCTCTTGTTGGAGCTACGTGACTTGGGAACATTAGCTGCCTGCCCAGATTAACTATAAGTTCCCAGCCTTGCGCCGCTGTGAGTAGGCCTTGAAGATAGGTCCTGGTGGATGATGGTTTTCCTCCATATTATATGTTGTCATCTTCGTTGGGCGATGGCGCGTGTGCTAGCACTGGAGATGTGTCTGCTATGGCCGTCAGGACTTGGTCATGATGCAACTGGTAGCGTTCCTCTCCCAGTGCTTTTGGACAGCTGCTTAGGCTCCAAAGTGCCTTTCACTGGGCACAGTGGGCATGTGGGGCTCTCCATCTTTCCCCAAAAGAACAGGTTGGCAGGGCTTAGTAGAACACCGTAGACAGCCTGGATCAAGAACATGATACAGTGGGGCTCCACCTTCCAAAGCTCGGCCCATGAGATTTTTCGTTCCGTAGCTTGTTCCCATTTTGTCCAGGCCATCTGTTGCCGCATGCCAAAAAAAGTTAAAGTCGAGACTCTAAAACTCCCTTTGCTTAAGTGTGTATGAGGAATGGCCACATTAATGTGAATAGTCTGATTGGGGTTTACCCTCTAAGGCCACCGTATTCTGTAATTGTATTCTCTTTACACTGACCTGAGTTCAGTGTTCTCTGATCTAATGGAGGTGATCTGCTCTCAGGAGACTCGACCCGCTCATCTAGTGGTACACTTGACCATCTGGTGAGCAGACAGCAGGATTCAGGCCAGTGTGAAGAATTTAAAACATCACCTGCAGAGAAGACCTGGCAAAGCAGACTGGACCTGAAATCTGATTGGTAAGCGATGATGATTTCCTGTCTGTAGAGATACGACACCTGAATTCAACTTCAAATAAATAGAAGGCGCTTGATGGACTGCAGAAGTTTATTTAAGAGATATTACCCATACAACAATTCTGTGGCGGTACCATAGTACAGTGATGGTATCAAATGGAAATATCACTGTATTTTAAAATAGCCTATTACCATGGTAATACCATATTTTTTGAGACATGTACCATGGAAGAACCATGATTATTGGGACATATACCATCATAATACCATGCTTTTTGAGACATATATCATGGTAATGCTATGTTTTTCAATATGTACCATGGTAATGCCGTGTTTTTGGTCATATATAAATTACATAGTGATGCAACAGTTTTTAGACATGTTCAATGGCAATACCATGGCTTTGTTCACATTTCTGGACCACAATATCTGATACATGTTTTTTGGAGACATGTATCATGGCAATACCACTTTTTTTGGAAAGTATCATGGTAATAACGTGTTTTTTGGACAAGTATAATGTAAATACCATTTTTTTGTAGACATGTACCATGGTAATACCATGTTTTTGGAAGGTATCATGTAAATACCATGTATTGTGAGACATGTACCATGGTAATACCATGTTTTGTGAGACATGTACCATGGTAATACCATGTTTTTTGGAAGGTGTCATGCAAATAGCATGTTTTGTGAGACATGTACCATGGTAATACCATGTTTTTTGGAAGGTATCATGGAAATACCATGTATTGTGAGACATGTACCATGGTAATACCATGTTTTTTTAGATATGTACCATGGTAATACCATGTTTTTTGGAAGGTATCATGCAAATACCATGTTTTGTGAGACATGTACCATGGTAATACCATGTTTTTTGGAGGGTATCATGTAAATACCATGTATTGTGAGACATGTACCATGGTAATACCATGTTTTTTTTAGATATGTACCATGGTAATACCATGTTTTTTGGAAGGTATCATGCAAATACCATGTTTTGTGAGACATGTACCATGGTAATACCATGTTTTTTGGAAAGTATCATGGAAATATCATGTTTTGTGAGACATGTTCCATGGTAATACCATGTTTTTTGGAAGGTATCATGGAAATACCATGTATTGTGAGACATGTACCATGGTAATACCATGTTTTTTGGAAGGTATCATGGAAATACCATGTATTGTGAGACATGTACCATGGTAATACCATGTTTTTTGGAAGGTATCATGTAAATACCATGTATTGTGAGACATGTACCATGGTAATACCATGTTTTGTGAGACATGTACCATGGTAATACCATGTTTTTTGGAAGGTGTCATGCAAATAGCATGTTTTGTGAGACATGTACCATGGTAATACCATGTTTTTTGGAAGGTGTCATGCAAATAGCATGTTTTGTGAGACATGTACCATGGTAATACCATGTTTTTTGGAAGGTATCATGGAAATACCATGTTTTGTGAGACATGTACCATGGTAATACCATGTTTTTTGGAAGGTATCATGCAAATACCATGTTTTGTGAGACATGTACCATGGTAATACCATGTTTTTTGGAAGGTATCATGGTAATACCATGTTTTGTGAGACATGTACCATGGTAATACCATGTTTTTTGGAAGGTATCATGCAAATACCATGTTTTGTGAGACATGTACCATGATAATACCATGTTTTTTGGAAGGTATCATGGAAATACCATGTTTTGTGAGACATGTACCATGGTAATACCATGTTTTGTGAGACATGTACCATGGTAATACCATGTTTTGTGAGACATGTACCATGGTAATACCATGTTTTTTGGAAGGTATCATGGAAATACCATGTTTTGTGAGACATGTATCATGGTAATACCATGTTTTTTGGAAGGTATCATGGAAATACCATGTTTTGTGAGACATGTACCATGGTAATACTATGTTTTTTGGAAGGTATCATGGAAATACTATGTTTTGTGAGACATGTACCATGGTAATACCATGTTTTTTGGAAGGTATCATGGAAATACCATGTTTTGTGAGACATGTACTATGGTAATACTATGTTTTTTGGAAGGTATCATGGAAATACTATGTTTTGTGAGACATGTACCATGGTAATACTATGTTTTTTGGAAGGTATCATGTAAATACCATGTTTTGTGAGACATGTACCATGGTAATACCATGTTTTTTGGAAGGTATCATGGAAATACCATGTTTTGTGAGACATGTACCATGGTAATACCATGTTTTTTGGAAAGTATCATGGAAATAGCATGTTTTGTGAGACATGTACCATGGTAATACCATGTTTTTTGGAAGGTATCATGGAAATACCATGTTTTGTGAGAGATGTACCATGGTAATACCATGTTTTTTGGAAGGTATCATGGAAATACCATGTTTTGTGAGACATGTACCATGGCAATACTATGTTTTTTGGAAAGTATCATGGAAATACCATGTTTTGTGAGACATGTACCATGATAATACCATGTTTTTTGGAAGGTATCATGGAAATACCATGTTTTGTGAGACATGTACCATGGTAATACTATGTTTTTTGGAAGGTATCATGGAAATACCATGTATTGTGAGACATGTACCATGGTAATACCATGTTTTTTGGAAGGTATCATGGAAATACTATGTTTTGTGAGACGTTTTTTGGAAGGTATCATGGAAATACTATGTTTTGTGAGACATGTACCATGGTAATACCATGTTTTTTGGAAGGTATCATGCAAATACCATGTTTTGTGAGACATGTACCATGATAATACCATGTTTTTTGGAAGGTATCATGGAAATACCATGTTTTGTGAGACATGTACCATGGTAATACCATGTTTTGTGAGACATGTACCATGGTAATACCATGTTTTTTGGAAGGTATTATGGAAATACCATGTTTTGTGAGACATGTACCATGGTAATACCATGTTTTGTGAGACATGTACCATGGTAATACCATGTTTTTTGGAAGGTATCATGGAAATACCATGTTTTGTGAGACATGTATCATGGCAATACCATGTTTTTTGGAAGGTATCATGGAAATACCATGTTTTTGTAGACATGTACCATGGTAATACCATGTTTTTTGGAAGGTATCATGCAAATACCATGTTTTGTGAGACATGTACCATGGTAATACCATGTTTTTTGGAAGGTGTCATGCAAATAGCATGTTTTGTGAGACATTTACCATGGTAATACCATGTTTTTTGGAAAGTATCATGGAAATAGCATGTTTTGTGAGACATGTACCATGGTAATACCATGTTTTTTGGAAGGTATCATGGAAATACTATGTTTTGTGAGACATGTACCATGATAATACCATGTTTTTTGGAAGGTATCATGGAAATACTATGTTTTGTGAGACATGTACTATGGTAATACCATGTTTTTTGGAAGGTATCATGGAAATAGCATGTTTTGTGAGACATGTACCATGGTAATACCATGTTTTTTGGAAGGTATCATGCAAATACTATGTTTTGTGAGACATGTACCATGGTAATACCATGTTTTTTGGAAGGTATCATGGAAATACTATGTTTTGTGAGACATGTACCATGATAATACCATGTTTTTTGGAAGGTATCATGGAATTACCATGTTTTGAGAGATATGTACCATGGTAATACCATGTTTTGAGAGACATGTACCATGGTAATACCATGTTTTATGAGACATGTACCATGGTAATACCATGTTTTTTGGAAGGTATCATGGTAATACCATGTTTTGTGAGACATGTACCATGGTAATACCATGTTTATATTTATCATTGTACTACGATGGTACGTGTCCACAAACATAGTTTTAGCATAGTCTCACATCGAATGGTAATGTATGTGAGTTTTGAAAGCCACACAGGGTCTGTAGAGTGTTTATGTGATTGTGCCCATGTGCATCTAAGTTGGCATGCAAAGTGAATACTGACAGTGGTCTGAAGTTGAAGTTACAATAAAAAATGAAAGTTCAACTAAGTTTAACATTTTGCTATCATTCCATTAAAAAAAGTTGTTTTTAGCACACTATACATCTCCTTTTTACTGCCTGTCTGCAGTCTGTTGCATTCAGGTGTTTAAGCTGTTCAGATTCACAGCTGTACCTTCAAAGTTTGGAGTCTAACTTTCTTGTAAAGTTCTTAAAGTCCACATCGCCTCGGTGCTTATAGACTGTGAAATGTGGTGATGTCTTTAAATAGTTTCAGGGTCAGGGGTTTGTCGAGGTGTTAAACGATTCTGGCCTTATATCTGCAAAGCTATTGGAATATACACTATAACCTCATTATCATATTCATGAGAGGAGAGACCAGCTTTGGGTCTCTCAGTAAAGAGGTAACCACTCCGCCTGGAGGAGAGGTCATGAGGGTAAAGAGCACCTACAGTTCAAGAATATGTCCATTTTATCAAACAGAATTGTGATGAAAATGTGCCGCTCATTACCTGAACAGAAAACAGGAGCACTCGCGCATATCGTCAATACTCAGTGCACCTACTTGAGCTGATTGTCTTTTTTTTTTTTAACAGGCGCAGCTGTGGCTCAGGTGGTAGAGCGGGTCGGCCACTAATCACAGGGTTGGCATTTCGATTCCCGGCCCACATGACTCCACATGCTGAAGTGTCCTCGGGCAAGACACTGAACCCCAAGTTGCTCCCGATGGCAGGCTAGCACCTTGGTGACCGTTAAGGTTAAAAAAGGCGCTACATACGTCACATTGTAAAGCGCTTTGGTGACCGCTAAGGTTAAAAAAGGCGCTACATACGTCACAGTGTAAAGCGCTATGGTGACCGCCAAGGTTAAAAAAGGCGCTACATACGTCACATTGTAAAGCGCTTTGGTGACCGTTAAGGTTAAAAAAGGCGCTACATACGTCACATTGTAAAGCGCTTTGGTGACCGCCGAGGTTAAAAAAGGCGCTACATACGTCACATTGTAAAGCGCTATGGTGACCGCCGAGGTTAAAAAAGGCGCTACATACGTCACAGTGTAAAGCGCTATGGTGACCGCCGAGGTTAAAAAAGGCGGTACATACGTCACATTGTAAAGCGCTATGGTGACCGCCGAGGTTAAAAAAGGCGCTACATACGTCACATTGTAAAGCGCTATGGTGACCGCTGAGGTTAAAAAAGGCGCTACATACGTCACATTGTAAAGCGCTATGGTGACCGCTGAGGTTAAAAAAGGCGCTACATACTTCACAGTGTAAAGAGTTTTGGTGACCGCTGAGGTTAAAAAAGGCGCTACATACGTCACATTGTAAAGCGCTTTGGTTACCGCTGAGGTTAAAAAAGGCGCTACATACGTCACATTGTAAAGCGCTTTGGTGACCGCTGAGGTTAAAAAAGGCGCCACATATGTCACAGTGTAAAGCGCTTTGGTGACCGCTGAGGTTAAAAAAGGCGCCACATATGTCACAGTGTAAAGCGCTTTGGTGACCGCTGAGGTTAAAAAAGGCGCTACATACGTAACAGTGTAAAGCGCTTTGGTGACCGCTGAGGTTAAAAAAGGCGCTACATACGTAACAGTGTAAAGCGCTTTGGTGACCGCTGAGGTTAAAAAAGGCGCTACATACGTCACAGTGTAAAGCGCTTTGGTGACCGCTGAGGTTAAAAAAGGCGCCACATATGTCACAGTGTAAAGCGCTTTGGTGACCGCTGAGGTTAAAAAAGGCGCTACATACGTAACAGTGTAAAGCGCTTTGGTGACCGCTGAGGTTAAAAAAGGCGCTACATACGTCACATTGTAAAGCGCTTTGGTGACCGCTGAGGTTAAAAAAGGCGCCACATATGTCACAGTGTAAAGCCCTTTGGTGACCGCCAAGATTAAAAAAGGCGGTACATACGTAACATTGTAAAGCGCTATGGTGACCGCTGAGGTTAAAAAAGGCGCTACATACTTCACAGTGTAAAGCGCTTTGGTGACCGCTGAGGTTAAAAAAGGCGCTACATACGTCACATTGTAAAGCGCTTTGGTGACCGCTGAGGTTAAAAAAGGCGCTACATACGTAACAGTGTAAAGCGCTTTGGTGACCGCTGAGGTTAAAAAAGGCGCTACATACGTCACATTGTAAAGCGCTTTGGTGACCGCCAAGGTTAAAAAAGGCACCACATATGTCACAGTGTAAAGCCCTTTGGTGACCGCCAAGATTAAAAAAGGCGGTACATACGTAACATTGTAAAGCGCTATGGTGACCGCCAAGGTTAAAATAGGCGCCACATACGTCACAGTGTAAAGCGCTACATACGTCACAGTGTAAAGCGCTATGGTGACTGCTAAGGTTAAAATAGGCGCCACATACGTCACAGTGTAAAGCGCTAAATACGTCACAGTGTAAAGCGCTATGGTGACCGCTAATGTTAAAATAGGCGCCACATACGTCACAGTGTAAAGCGTTTTGGTGACCGCTGAGGTTAAAAAAGGCGCTACATATGTCATAGTGTAAAGCGCTTTGGTGACCGCTGAGGTTAAAAAAGGCGCTACATACGTCACAGTGTAAAGCGCTATGGTGACCGCTGAGGTTAAAAAAGGCGCTACATACGTAACATTCTAAAGCGCTATGGTGACCGCTAAGGTTAAAAAAGGCGCTACATACGTCACAGTGTAAAGCGCTATGGTGACCGCTGAGGTTAAAAAAGGCGCCACATACGTCACAGTGTAAAGCGCTTTGGTGACCGCTGAGGTTAAAAAAGGCGCCACATACGTCACATTGTAAAGCGCTATGGTGACCGCTAAGGTTAAAAAAGGCGCCACATACGTCACAGTGTAAAGCGCTTTGGTGACCGCCAAGGTTAAAAAAGGCGCCACATATGTCACAGTGTAAAGCCCTTTGGTGACCGCCAAGATTAAAAAAGGCGGTACATACGTAACATTGTAAAGCGCTTTAGTGACCGCCAAGGTTAAAAAAGGCGCCACATATGTCACAGTGTAAAGCCCTTTGGTGACCGCCAAGGTTAAAATAGGCGCCACATACGTCACAGTGTAAAGCGCTACATACGTCACAGTGTAAAGCGCTATGGTGACCGCTAAGGTTAAAAAAGGCGCCACATACGTCACAGTGTAAAGCGCTACATACGTAACATTGTAAAGCGCTATGGTGACCGCTGAGGTTAAAAAAGGCGCTACATACGTCACAGTGTAAAGCGCTATGGTGACCGCTGAGGTTAAAAAAGGCGCCACATACGTCACAGTGTAAAGCGCTTTGGTGACCGCTGAGGTTAAAAAAGGCGCCACATACGTCACAGTGTAAAGCGCTTTGGTGACCGCTGAGGTTAAAAAAGGCGCTACATACGTCACATTGTAAAGCGCTATGGTGACCGCTGAGGTTAAAAAAGGCGCTACATACGTCACATTGTAAAGCCCTTTGGTGACCGCTGAGGTTAAAAAAGGCGCTACATACGTCACATTGTAAAGCGCTATGGTGACCGCTAAGGTTAAAAAAGGCGCTACATACGTAACATTGTAAAGCGCTATGGTGACCGCTGAGGTTAAAAAAGGCGCTACATACGTAACATTGTAAAGCGCTTTGGTGACCGCTGAGGTTAAAAAAGGCGCTACATACGTAACATTGTAAAGCGCTATGGTGACCGCTGAGGTTAAAAAAGGCGCTACATACGTAACATTGTAAAGCGCTATGGTGACCGCTAAGGTTAAAAAAGGCGCTACATACGTCACAGTGTAAAGCGCTATGGTGACCGCTGAGGTTAAAAAAGGCGCCACATACGTCACATTGTAAAGCGCTTTGGTGACCGCTGAGGTTAAAAAAGGCGCCACATACGTCACAGTTTGGTGAAATCGATATACGTTGACTGAAATTCTGAAACACTGCCCCTAGTGGTCAATGCGGTAACTGTTGGAGGGCATATGAGCACGTATGAGCTCCATTAATGTCCAGGAGAGGTCGCCAAAAGCTAATAGTGAAGCAAGTTGTTTTCAGCTTTACAGGACGTTATACAATAAAGAGAAAATCATATATTTATAGATGCTATCCCCCAACCCAAACCCAAACCTTACCTTAACCATTAGTGCAGTAAAAAAGTAACATTAGAGTTAAAAGTGAAACCTCTGAATCATACTTGTCATTGATTATTCAAGCATGGTTACTGTCTGGCTTTGAACCCGAGTCTCCCACACAGCTGGTGCAACATGCTGCCAATCAGCCAGGTGTAACTCCAAAACTATCAGAAGCATCACGCCGACTGCACGTGTGATCACATTGGCGTGATCTTAGAAGAGCGAGTCAATATCACTAAAGGACAAGTGCATTGATGGTTTTTGTAAGCGTTTTGTAATGAAATCAACATAATGCAATAAATCTCCTGCTTTCCATAGAGAAAAGAACAGCACGAGGGTGAGTACTGTACATTATGACACTAACTATTCCTATAAGACAAAGAGTTCTCGCTCCAAGCAAAGTTACTTTTATTAAAAAAAATTACAGAGTGAAAAGACTTATTTAAGTTTCAATGTGCCAAAAGCATAACTGGAAATCTAATAAAAAATAAACTTTTTTCGGCTCGGTTTGTGAGAGACGCTCGGAGAAACTGCAAAAATGAAATCTGTTTTCAATCTGTTCATGGAACACAATATTAAACCTCATAAAACACCGAGACTTGATTAGCATTTGAAGAGCCACAGCTCAAATATTTTGAGACAAAACAAATATCTAAAATCCCCTGAAGCTGAACCCTGCCAGACCATAACCAAACAAGCAAATCAGCATTCGAATTGATGGAGCAACAGAGTTTAAATGAAAAGAAATAGTTTGGGAAAGTTGATTTGATTCAAATTTGAAATCAAACAGGGGGCGACGGGGCCTTTAACCCCCACACCTGTGATGTAGCGGAGATACCGAGGTCAACGCAAATACATTTAAGTGATATTAACTTTAAGTGAACACTTCTGTGTTTTGACCCTGCCTTGAATTACCGATTACGTCTGTTTGCCGCCTGTCTTTGTTTTGTTTTGCCTGGATCGTTTACCGTAGCTGTCTGCTGAACTTGAGATTGACTTTCAGTAAAGTAACCGCACATGGATCCCACTCATCCTGAGTTTGCATTACAGAAGTCTTCGCCCCTAAACGTAATGATACCACAGGACAGGGACCTCCCATGCCAGAATCGCTGATTCGAGTCCCGTTCGGAGCAGGGCGAGTAGGGCCGGTTACATTGGTGCCGTGACCCGGATGGGAGTGAGGTTTAGTGGGATGAGTGTAACGGTGGTCAGCTGACGCTAGAGACTGTAGCCTTTAGCCTCGTTGGTGCATCCGCCTCCCATGCCGGAAATGCAGGTTCGAGTCCTGTTCAGAGTGGGACGAGCAGAGGCGGTTACATTGGTGCCGTGACCCGGATGGGAGTGAGGTTTAGGGGGGTGAGTATAATGCTGGTCAGCTGATAGATAGCTATGCAATGTGTATAAACCTCACTCCCCTGACCTCAAGAGGTGCACTAGCGACTGACGCTAGAGGCTGTAGACTTTAGCCTCTTTAGTGCACCCGCCTCCCATGCCAGAATCGCTGATTCGAGTCCCGTTCGGAGCAGGATGAGTAGGGCCAGTTACATTGGTGCCATGACCCGGATGGGTGTGAGATTTAGGGGGGTGAGTGTAATGGTTGCCAGCTGGTAAATAGCCGTGCAATGTGTATAAACCTCACTCTCCTGACCTCAAGAGGTGCACTAGCGACTGACGCTAGAGGCTGTAGCTTTTAGCATCCTTGTTAGCGCAACAGCCTCCCACACCGGAAATGCAGGTTCGAGTCCTGTTCAGAGTGGGACGAGCAGAGGCGGTTACATTGGTGCAGTGACCCGGATGGGAGTGAGGTTTAGTGGGATGAGTGTAACGGTGGTCAGCTGATAGATAGCTGTGCAATGTGTAGAAACCTCACTCTCCTGACCTCAAGAGGTGTACTAGCGACTGACGGTAGAGACTGTAGCCTTTAGCCTCGTTAGTGCACACGCCTCCCATGCCGGAATCGCTGATTCGAGTCCCGGTCGGAGCAGGGCGAGTAGGGCCGGTTACATTGGTGCCGTGACCCGGATGGGAGTGAAGTTTAGTGGGATGAGTGTAACGGTGGTCAGCTGACGCTAGAGACTGTAGCCTTTAGCCTCGTTGGTGCATCCGCCTCCCATGCCGGAAATGCAGGTTCGAGTCCTGTTCAGAGTGGGACGAGCAGAGGTGGTTACATTGGTGCCGTGACCCGGATGGGAGTGAGGTTTGGGGGGTGAGTGTAACGGTGGTCAGCTGATAGATAGCTGTGCAATGTATAAACCTCACTCTCTTGACCTCAAGAGGTGCACTAGCGACTGACGCTAGAGCCTGTAGCCTTTAGCATCCTTGTTAGTGCACCCGCCTCCCACACTGGAAATTCTGGTTCGAGTCCTGTTCAGAATGGGACGAGCAGAGGCGGTTACATTGGTGCCGTGACCCAGATGGGAGTGAGGTTTAGGGGGGTGAGTGTAATGGTGCTCAGCTGATAAATAGCTGTGCAATGTGTATAAACGTCACTCTCCTGACCTCAAGAGGTGCACTAGCGACTGACGCTAGAGGCTGTAGTCTTTAGCCTCCTTGTTAGCGAACCCGCCTCCCACGCCGGTACGAGTCCCGTTCGGAGCGGGGTGACCAGGGCTGGTTACACACACACACACACACACACACACACACACACACATATATATATATATATATATATATATATATATATATATATATATATATATATGTATTAATAAATATGAATAATGATGAAACTGAGGTGCAAAGGAAAGTATTTTAATACATTTTACTTGTTGGTTACACTACTTAAAATTATTACAATTATTATTATCATTTATTTGTATTTATTTTTCATAAATGTATGAAACTAACATGAACACAACATTTTTATTTCTACAATACAATTGTTTCACTTCATCAGTATTTTAAAGGTCATCACTGATCGTGTTGAACAGATCCAGATCATCAGACGGCTTGACGTCGCAGAAGGACAAATGAAATCTAGGCATTTCTTTGCCAAGGCTCAACGTACTCCAAACCCAAATGAGCAAAGATGTCCTCTTCAGTGTCAGCGGGCAAGAAGGTGTTCTGGACAGAGATGGGAAAAGAAAAGGGTAAATCGTGTGATAGTGCAGGTACAAAATAGAGTCAGTCACAACACTGAGAAATAAACAGAGACCAGAATGTGAGAAAACAGAAATGACGGATGATTTCACAGACAAAGTGTGAGAGTTTGAAGAATTACAGCGACTGTGTTATTTGCACATTTAAAGGTCAGTGGAAGTGATTGTTTAGACTGTTGAATCCCGTGTGTTTATATTGAGTCTCGAAAATGAGAGTGTCTCAAAACATTCTACCATGTCAACACGATTCGGCATTTGCAAACAATTTTAGTTCTGTAATGTGTTGTATTTCAGTGAAATGTCAAAAATGTAGGGTGAGAATTGATTTTATTCAGAAGGAATCGTGCGGTTATAGATATTTTGCTTATAGGCTGGCAAGAGGGTGGCATGCAGACTATAAGGGATGGCAACCCCAAAGCAAGCACCCATGCATAGTTCTTATGGATTAAGGTACCAAGCTTCATTGCAACAAGTACTAGTTCACTAATGGGGCTTTTGCACTGCACTGCACGGCTCGGCTCGGCTCGACTCTATTTGGGGGTTTTCCACTGTGACAGTACCTGATACCTGGTACTTTTATTAGTGCCACCTCGGTCGAGGCTTCAAGTGAGCCGAGCCGACACTAAATGTGACGTCAAAACCTTGCAGATCACTGATTGGTCAGGGAGAATCGTCACTTCCAGCGTCACTGGATTTCCGACACGCGACATCAACCCGCTAGTTTTAAAGTTAGCAACTGCGCTAACAGTATCATTTGTTCACGCGACTTTCGAATTGTAAAAAGAAACGGCTGTGTGCACGTTAGCAACCGAGGAGAGGATCCAACGAGAGCTGGATGGGGATGGGAGTGACTATCAAATTACAAATGCCCACTGTGGCAGGCGGAGGGCAGGGCCGGCTCGTGACTCAACACACCCGGCCCTGCCCTCCGCCCTGCCACACCCATGAACTTTCGATACAACGGCATTTCCTCGGGAACCACATAGGAACCATATTGCTAATGATTTGCCAATGTGAATTTTCGTATATCTCCAGAGCACCAAGATATTGTTTACTAATCACGTCAACAAAATCGAAATGTTCGTTAGCTTCTTACCATCTGGACTAAACGTCTCCACTTTTGTTAAGTGTACCCATGGATGGAAATGCATGCATATCCCATGTTATTCTGCTAATCGCCTTTGTAACAGCCGGAATAATCCATTTGTAAGCGAAGATGGACACAAAGTTAGGTCTAAATATAAAATAAGCAGTACAGAAAATTGTACTTGGGGGGGGGGGGGGGGGGGGGGGGGGGTGGTGCTGCAAAACTCATGAATATTAATGATGTCATGCACAGTAAAAGATTCTT